>OZ010598.1:93596270-93631270 GCA_963932145.1 Acanthosepion lycidas | reverse complement strand
TTTCACTGAAACAGCGTTTCTATGTCTGTTCTATTTCACCTCGTTATAAAAACGGAATAGTCCATTATTAATGATGTATTGTCAGGGTGTACCATACCTGCTAACAAACTAAGTAACAAGCAGAATTATACTATGATAGTTATAAACCGTTCAACACATGATGTCACTTGTATAAAAGTCTTTCTCAAAACTTTTCTTTGTTGTAACTGAAAACCTTAACATCTTTTGTAATGACTAGAAATGGTCGAAAGTAATTGAACTAAATGTGAACTTCGGGTAGTTTTTTTCCTAAATCTGATACGAACGTGCGACGAAATGTAATAAAAAAAAATTATCCAGACATATCTTGTCGGTCGATTTTAATAAAGCTTGTATGAATGAATTCTTGCTACTTAAATATACATTTTTATATATATATCGAATACTGGCTTCCCTAGATATAATTAAATTCTTTTAAAAAAAGAAACAGATAAGATTTAATGAACTACATTTGTTTTTCTTGAATAACTTTTGTTTTTCTACATTCCTCAAAGTAATTTTACCCTATCGCTTATCTAATCTAGCTTTCTTTAAAAAATAGCGAAGAATGGAAGAAAATGATAAGAAGAATAAGAAAAATGATCAGGAAAATATTGCGAAAATAATGAAAGAAAAAGTAAGAAGGAAAAGATAGAGAAAGAAGATGAGATAGATAGATAGATAGATAGAGAGAGAGAGAGAGAGAGAGAGAGAGAGAGAGAGGAGTAAGAGGAGTCTTCAAAACTCATGTTGGAAAAAAGCTGTTCGCATAGGAAATAGGAATCACTTTATTAAACGATGTCTTAATCAGCAATGGCAGATTTCATTTACAGTACATCAATTCTCAAAATATAGTTGATATGTTAACCGCGCTAATAAAAAAAAAGGGAAAAGATTATATAAAACCACAAGAAAGGGAAAAAAGAGCGCGTAAAATATGAAAGCCTGCAGCGAGAAAAGAAAATGAAGGATTGGAACCATGACGAGCACAGCGTAGAGAAATCGCGCGATAAAAAAGAGAAAAGGTCAAGATGTAACAGCAGGCAAGTGGAACTGCGGCGAACGAAGGAAGAAAGAAAGAAAGAAAGAAAGAAAGAAAGAAAGAAAGATAGAAGTCTATGGACAAATGAAGAACAGAGATCGAAATAGGAGGAAGGTTATATCCTTTTCCATCTTCCATTTAACAAAACACCAGAAACATTTTATCTACAAATATATTGAATGCTGTTATCATATCTGTTCTGGTGGTCTTGCTATACATCTCGAAATTCTTGAAAAAACCCAAACGATCTATAATGTAATCGATTCTAACCAGGCATCACGACTTCAGTCACTTGCTCACCACCATGCCGTGGCTTCCCTCTGTCTTTTCTACAAATATTTTCATGAAAAATTTTCTCATGAGCATTTTCCCTGTTACCCCAAATACATGAATTTAGGTGCGATACTAGATTGGCAACTAGGTCTCACCGTTTTTATCGTTGAACTAGCTACATGCAACCATCACTTCAACAGTTTTCTTTCCCTTCTAGAACTCTCTTCCGATCTCTTGCTTCTCTGATAACTATTAGGTCGGTGCAAAAATAATGACGTAATAATGTCGTTTTTTGATGTATTTTTCAACGTCAAAAAACGACATTATTACGTCATTATTTTTGCACCAACCTAACACAATCTACTAAAATATAAGTGCAACGTCAATCGCCATCTTTCGTTTTCTTGAACCCTGTTCGTTGTGGCCGTTTCCTCAATCCTTTCTATTCTCCCTCTTCTCATTCACTTTCACTGCCACTCCCCGTACTCCCCACCCCCCACTGCCGCCTTGCTTGGGGTGAAACGATTAAAAAGTATGTATCTGATATAAAAAGAGACACCCGAGTAAGAACGAATGAATTCATGACATGAAGGAAGAAGATGTTAGAGGCGCGTTTCTCTTCAAAAAGTAATATCTTCAAACCAATAACAGTTTTATTGTTGGAATCAGTCTTATATAAGAAGGGGAAAACTTGTGTTGCGGGGGGGGGGGAGAGAAATATAATAAACTCCGGTCAATTTTTAACGTATTGAGAAATCATTGGTTTTTGTATTTTATAATGCATTTTATTTCACAAGAACCAAAAAAAAAAAAAAAAAAAAAAAAAAGAAACGACATTTGCTGAAACTTAGAATATATTATGTTCTTCTGGAATAAGATTATTTTATAGTGTCGCCAGAGAATCGTCAAAAGAATCAGGTCAGACAAATAAAATGGTGTATTCTGCCATATATTAAAAAGCATTTACGCAGCCTTGAGGGTGATGAATTTTTTTCCGTTTTACAACTTCTTTCCTACAGGCAAAAAGTTGCTAGCCTCTCGCTGCTCTGTTGTTATTTTCATGGCAGATGTTCGTATGAGTTACATTTTTTTATTCCACCGGTCCACAGCTTCACAACTAGGACCCACCATACCACATCCATGGTGCCTACTCATCCTCATACCCTTCGTATTCTGTTGGCAAGGAGCATGTTCCACATGGAAGAGACCCCCTAAAAGGTGCTGCTCTGATCTTAACTACTTCAAGTCTGGGGTCAACCGTTATCTATCCTACATATCCTCATAATATGCACTTTTTACTTCCTCCTCTTCCGCACTTGCAGCAACCTTGTTCAGTAATCCTCTTAGGCCTCGTATTAGGTGAACAATTGCTTACAAAAACAGACTCCCGAGAGGATGCTTTCCCGATCACTACGATCATCTTCTCCTCTTCAAGTCTAGGCACAACCTTTAGCCTACTTTTCCTCATAATTTCTTATTATCCCCTTTTATGTATTTACAACAAAACTTCATTCAGTAATTGTTTAACTTAACTCGCTCTTGGATCATGCATTGGACGAACAATAGTTTTAAAAAAAAAGGAAAATTTGGAAAAAATTCCAAATTGTTTATATATTTTCCATCATGTCGGATTCTCATCCAATTATCATCTTTTATACACACACACAACCAAACACACACACACACACATAAATCCTAAAGAGCCAGGAACAACCTATCAAGGTTTCACCTATTCGGATTTTCAGGGTAATATTATCCGGAAGATCCGTTTAGGTGAAACCTAGGTAGGTTGTTTCTGGCTCTTTAGGATTTATTTTATTTATCCCAGCTCTGCTTAGCGTATTGAGCACTTTACGTTTTACAGCTTTATTTCTCGCTTGGAGTTTTTTCTTTCGACTAAAAACTTAAGGCACTGGACGATTTATTTTAACCTGTTCGGATGTTTTTAGTTCTTTCTTTTTTTTCCCAGTGTTTTTCTTGGGTACCAATTTGTTTTGATAGACTTTCAGTTTATCCTATCCGAGGTTTTTTTTACCAACCGAGTATTACTAAAAGTATTATATATATATATATATATATATATATATATATATATATATATATATATATATATATGCACATTTCATTGAATACAAAAGACAAGGTGCTTTTATTTAGCTTCTTATACAATTTCTCATGCGATCTAATATTTTTTTTTCTTTTCGGGTGATAAATTATATAAAAACTGTCCTAATGTTCTTTTTATCCGAACACTTTCGGCTATACATTTAGCCATTTTCAAGGATTAAATATTTTAACTCTAGTGAATGCCCTCTTAGATATAAAATCGGTGTTATTAAAAATTTCCTCACGAGAGCGCATGAGAACTCATCTTCTTGCACGCTTTTCCTTAACGAATTAAACAATGTAAAACAAACGCTGATTAATAACGGATTTCCTAATCACTTGCTGGATTTCCAGATTAGGCTTCTCTTTTTTAAGGTAGCCAATAGCAACGGCGAGAATAGAAACATAAATAAAATTAATATTTTTTATAAAAATCCGATGAACGAAAAATTATAAACAGGATAAATGCAGAATTAAGAACATTATAAAAATATGCATAACACCAGTTGACAATAGCAAAAAAATTAGATTAATTATTTATTACAAAAAATTTTAAACCTCTAACCTTTTAGTTAAAAATAATAATTCCCCTCCTAGAACAAAATTAAATAGGGCAAATATTATTTACGAATTTAAATGCCCATTCTGATCAATCAAAATTCGTAAATAATTATATAGGCCACACTATGTTTGACACGCAAACTCACTCAACACCTTTCTAACCATAGCTCAATTAGATCTCATTTAAATATTTATGGATACCTACCGGACAGTATTCGGAACATACTTGCAAAAAAAAAAGGCTAAAAATAATGGAAGCAAAACAAAAAAAAAAGGCAACAATTAATAATATTAATTTTGAACATGGACACAATAACTTGACTGTGTTTTGAAAAATGAAAACATTCTATAAAACATACATACAACAAACTATTTCTTATTTAACAGTTAAAATATTTAATCCTTGAAAATGGCTAAATGTATAGCCGAAAGCGCTCGGATACAGAGAACATTCGGACAGCTTTTATATAATTTATCATCTGAAAAGAAAAAAATTATCAGATCAAATGAAAACATGTATAAGAAACTAAAACAAAGCACTTTGTCTCTCGTATTCAATGAAATGTGCATCAAAGAAGAATGGCTGCCTGAATACACAAATATATATATGTATGTGTGTGCGTGTGTGCGTGCGCGCGCACGTATATGTCTCTTTGTGTGTGTGTGGGTGTGTGTGTATGCAGCGTTGGACCGATCATTAAATAATTTTTCGAATCACCTCTCTTCTGGTTTATTTTACCGAACTACGGGTGGCGCGAATCTAAATGTTGTCTCCATGTCTTTGTTTACTCATCTGTGTTTCCCTTTTGGAGAATCTCGGTTTTTTTTTTATGTAACTCAGACGTTGTGCGACTAAAGGAAATCACTGACTGTGGTCATGTTTTGTTTTGCTATTGTGGAAATCATTATCTCAAAATAGGCTACTCCATTTTTTTTCTTATGTATATGTAACACTGCCACTGGCGCGTTCCGCCTAACTGCTCCATATTATTTTAATCAAAATTCTTTACAAGACAGGAAATGTCTCTCAAGGCATCAATCAATCGATCGTACGCTTTGAGAAATTAATGTATAGAAACAATCCAACCATTAATACTACATCTTTTCACATTGCAGTAATGCAGTGTTTCTCGTGAATGCCTTACAGCACAATTCAGTTTCTTATTCTTCTCGATTTATATTTAAGCCTTTCATTTTGTTTCACAAGTCCAGGAAAAAAATGAATGTTTTTCTTTTCCGTCTCTTTTCCTTTTTCTATTTAAGATAAATATTTTATTTTGTACTCATAAACAAAATTGGAAACACATGCTAATTAACCACTATATTATTGAAATTTAAACACACATATATATATATATAGTCAACAACGAAATTATTCGTACACGCATCAATTTTGAAAATTTTTATCCAATTCTCATAATGTCCGTATGGTGCCAGGTCTTTTCTGAGCACAAAAAGGAAATATAAAACTCAATTTTCAAAACAATAAGTTAAATATTGACAGCTGAATTATACAAAATAAGAAAAGACAAAATTATTGGGTCAGTAGAAAATATCGTTTTAAATTGATTGATTCGTGTAAGTATAAGTAATTTACATAATTATTTTATCGGTGAAGCTTTTTAGACTATTTATTCAGTAGAATATTTGTGATAATTCCAGCAAAAAAACATCACATCGTGCATAGAGGTTCTCTATCGTTATTCTTACCTTAAAAACACAATGGGGAAGACAAAGGAGTTTGACGTGTTACAAAGAATTATTAACTTCCACAAATCGGGAAATAGGGCATTACATTCTGAGAAATAGATAAAAATATTCAAAATCGATGGGTGTACGAATAATTTCGTCGTCGACTGTATATATATATTTATATATTATAAATTCATGAATCATTCATACAAAAAAACAAATATAGAGGGTAATGATTTAATGAATTTAATGAAGTTAATAATTGGTATGAATTATAATTACACCTATAATTGAAATATATATATATATATATATATATATATATATATATATGATTAAACCAAACTTATAAATCATTATATTGATCATATCACTACATGCCTATCTAGATGACTCACGTTACACGTATCTGACCACAGCTCAATTAGGACACATTTTAACAAACACGGAAACCTACCAAAATCCATCGGCAACATACTAGCAGAAAATACAAGTGTAATAGCCTCATCCAGATTTAAAGATGATTAGAAATAACAGACGCAATAATAAAAAAAAAACAACATTCAATAACATTAACTACGAACACGGCTAAAATGTGCTGACAGTGTTTGGAAAATAAAACACTCCTATAACTTCAGATACATACATTAATGCTCACAAATTCAGTTAAAAATAAAATCGTCCTTGATAATGGCTAAAAGGATAGCAGAAAGCGCTCGGATATGCAGAACTTTGAGACAGTTTTTACACAGTTTGTGACCGAGAAAATAAAAACATTTGTACGAACACAATTAAATAAAAAGTGTAATCGTGGTTGCTTGTCAGCCGTCTTTAAGGAATCTTGTATAAAAGAGGGATTGCTGCCCAAATATACAATTATATATGAAAGGTTTGTCACTGAGCTGACTGATATTACTGTCAGCATCTTGACTTCAGTGTTTCATAGACGGCACAACCGGGAATTACACCGTCCACTCCTCAGGAGATATCAACAACTGACTGCTTCTAATTCTCGGTTGTTTTTTATATTCACTTTTCATTGAAGTAATTTTTTTTTTTTTTTACATATTGTATGTGTGCGTGTATGCGTTCGTGCGCGTGCGCCTAAACTCTCGTCTGCGCGTATGTACATGCGGGTAGAACGTCGTGATTATTTTTCCTTTTCGTTGTTTTTTTTTCTTTTTTTCACTTTACACTCACTCCTTCATCTTTTCTCTCTTTTTCCTTTTTTTCCACTTTTCTTTCAATTGTTACCATTTGATTTCCGGTTATCTAGACGTGTTGCCGTTGTTAATTTTGGAGTGTTCTATTTTTTTCTTAAGTTGTATTTCATTTGTGACAGTTTTATATATATATATATATATATATATATATATATATATATATATATATATATATATATATATATATAGTTGGATTGATGTGAGTTTGTGACCCTGGGTTTTAACGCTTTTGCGATCGTCAGACAACAAGTTTGTCTGACGATCGCAAAGGCGTGAAACCCAGGATCACAAACTCACATCAATCCAACCAAATATGTTAGCTTTATCTTTGATATTGAGCATTTTCTATTAAGTACCGCGCATATAATATATAAATAATAATATATATAATATATTACATATACATACATATATATATATATATATATATATATATATATATATATACACACACTTTTCACACACACATATATATATATATATATATATATATATATATATATATATATATGCGCGTGTATGTATATGTTAGGCATTTCTGTTCATTCATACTGAAGTATGAATATAAGTATGATATATATGTATGTGTGTGTGCGTAATATATACATTTAAAAGAATTTTGTAACATTCTGAATTTTGAAACAAAACTGAAAAAATGGAACAATTAAATGCTCCAGTTGTTAGGGTGATTGTCTACATGACTCAAAAACTAACCGCATCGCTAAATACATTTCTGAAATGGCGAAAAAAATGTGATATCAGATCACTCACCCGTAAATTAGTGTTTAAATGCAAACCCTTTTTTTTTCCTGGTAATGAATAACTAGAAATAAATAAATAGATAAATAAATAGATAAAAAAGCACAATTCTTTAAAAAAACGAAAATTAAGGAGAAAAATCGACAGGAGGTCTTCTGTCTGTAATTGTTGTTGCCGTGAATATAAGCGTTTGCTTATACGATAAATCAATATAAAATAGACAAGTATTTTCAAGTGTTGAGTAATTTATTTTAATCACTGCGTTAAAATTCTCTCAAACTGCTCCATGAATACAACTCTTCCCCAAAATTTGCATTTTCTCATGTCCATTCAGGATGTAGGTAGTCATGGCTCTCTACAGATTGCTTTTTTTTTTCTCAAGACCTGTGAATTGCCATGACTCCTTGTGAAAGGTTCTAGTGATTTTCTCCTTGTCTTCTCCAGAGTCTTTGGGGGTATAACGATTGAAACATTCTGGCAGCAAGGCCTCTGACCGGAAGATTTTGAGAAGCGTGGAACCACCTCTAAATTTCCTTTACCCTGATCTGGAGTGGTAGCACCTGTTAGGGTTCCAGCTATGGGCAAATAGTGAATCACCAAACTAAAATTGGAACACTATGAAGGTATAAAATATACATTTATAGTAAAAATACCAGTAATACATTTTCATAGTAAAACAAATTAACAGCAATACACTTTTGTATTCAATTGTTAAAGCAGAGTAACATATTATTACTTCAAATATATCAAGAAAAGTAAATGTTGGCATTAAATGACCCATAAGGGGTTGATATACCGTTAAACAAACTAAACGAAACTGAAATTTTCCAGTGTTTTGAATTCATAGTAGTCCTTCTCATAGACTGGCTACAACTCAAGGCTGAAGAGATCCCGTTAGTCCGTCCGTCAGTCTGTCTCTCACACCTTCTAAAATAGCCATGCATTGACCGTCGAGAGTGCAAACAGGTAGGGGGTACAAATTACAGTTGGTTTTTACTAGGGTGCGTAGTTTTGTACAATAAATTTTTAATAACTTTTTGGCAAAAATTAAATTTTTTATTATTTAACATGCAAAATATTCCCACTATTTTAAAAACAATTTAATGATTAAAACAAGTACTTATTTATTAAAATTGCAAATTTGTTTTTGCATAATTTTTTTAAAGTTTTTTATATATAAAATAATCCAGTTTCCAGTCCGCCCTCCATTTGCGAGATCTATAAACAAATCACAAGACCAAAAGTTTCAAAAAGTTAGAATTTGGCACCAGAAAGAAATATTTACGCATGGCCAGTTGTATGTTGCATGTTCAAGAGTAAGAAATCCTAAGAATTTATTCTTCGCTGTTAAAAAAGGAAAAAAGAAATTTTCTATAAAAACATAGTTTACCATAAAGTCCTATAAAATTAAATTAAAGAAATTATTGAATCACGAACTAGGGTTTTTGTCAAAGTAATTTGCCAAACAAATCAGCTTATTGAAATTTCATCGATTGTTTTTCATAATTGAACGAATCGAAGAGTTTTTAAATATCGTTAATGTTAGCAATAATTTCAACAATACTAAATATTGTGAGGATTTGAACACGCGTCAGCTTGTTGAAAAAAATTCTAGTATAACAAAGTTAGAAACATGTGCAGTGGTTAATGTGTAAATCTTCGAAGTCATTGTTGTTAAATTTGTTTCTTAAGGTGTTTTCCATGAACATAATGCGATGTAAAAATTGACATTGATTCAACAATGACTATTATGCCTTAGTACAAAGATTAGCAACTTTGTCTTGTTAGGTTTTGTCAGCGTAGCGATTTTGATCTTCACTTATGCTTTAGTCTCGTAGCTTTGTGTCATATTAATCTCAGCTTAGTTTAAAAAAAACAAAAAAACTGCTAAATGAATGATCCAACCATCGTTTAACAGGGTTTATATATATATATATATATATATAAATCTTACAGGGTGATCAGTAAATATATTTTTGTGCTCATGTTCTGAAATGCTTATTCCAAAAGATATGATATTGTGTAAAATTTAACATTATTAAACTAATATCAATTTTTTTATATTAGGTTGGTGCAAAAATAATGACGTAATAATGTCGTTTTTTTACGTATTTTTAACGTCAAAAAACGACATTATTACGTCATTATTTTTGCACCAACCTAATACCTTATCCATTTAGGACGTAGATGATCATGGATCTTTACAAATTCCATTTCTGTATTATCTAAGAATTTCCATGGCTTCTTAGGAAATATAGTCGAGTATTTTCTTCTTAATGTTTTAACGGTACTGATTTCGCAGTTTGTCTTTCTCGAGTTTGTTTTGCTATTTTAGACATAGTTGTGAGGAAAGTAGATGTATTCGTTCGCATTCCAGGGACATTTATGGATTAAGTAGGATTTGAACTGAGCTCGGCAATTCAACTTCCCATGCCTATAATTGTAACGCTCACCGCAGGCACTATCGATGATAGATCGCTGTTTTCGTTTGTACGTTTTTATCTTTACCCACAACAGATAGAAAATAAAATTGTATATCTGCAATTTCTACAAGCTTTTTCTACTATACTTGTTGTAGGCAATTGTCTTAAATGACTCATGCACTACTCCAACATATGTTCTCCATGCATTTCCTGATAGTACCAATCAGTGTGCCCTTAAAATATCCTGACATAAATAAAATTATAAGACATTTTTATGTTTATACATTCTTTTTTTATAGATACAAATATTTAAGTAAATGCCCTGTTCATAATAAACAGTATTAACAATATTTAGCGGCCTGAATGTCGCACTATGTCTATTTAAATAATTTAACTTTGAAATAATTGTCGGACTTTGTCCATTTCATAATGTGTGTCGTCATTTTTTTACATTTTGATACGCATCGAGCAGATATGAATGTACGAGAAAAAATCATGGAGAATTGTAGTTTAAAAACAGTAAAATCGACCTTGCGAACCGAAACGCTCCTCTGTGGCTAAATCGGTAAAGTACGTCAGGCTATATGACGATTCTGTATAGGATACAGGTTCGATTCCTGTCGGAGGACGAATATTTTCTATGAATATTTCTCGGACATTCATGCCGGTAAATTTTTTTAATACTGTTTATTATAAACAGAGCATTTACTTAAATAAAATTGTCTTAAAATAATTGTCCGTTCGTTGTCCATTTCATAATGTATAAATAAAATTGCAATACAATTGTCTAGGCTTATTGAAAGATCTTAAAATACAATACTTTTCGAGACTTGCTTTTGGTTCTAATGAAATTATTTTTCTTAAATTATATGTTCCTTTAGGATGTAAGCGACCCTAGAAGCCTATTCTTTACTATATGTCGTGATTTCTACTGAAAGTTAGTGAAATGATTTCCTTCTCAACAGTTTTAACTTCAGTGTTATCCTTCTCTTAGATTGGTTGCCTCTCAAAGAAAGAGATCTCACTCTATCCTGCTATATAACCAAAGATGGGAGAAAAGATGGATTCATGCCTTTTCAAAGAGCATTTGTCCGAAAGTGTACGCAGCAAGCTCAGCCTGAATTTGAACTTAACTCGCCGATTCTATTTTTCGCGAAGTGTGGATGTGCGGTTGGTGTAAAGAGTAGCACGGCTTGGAATGAGAAATAGGACGGCTGAGGGTGAATTCCACTTGGCTTTTTCACATTTACTTACGAGCAAATAACCTTAGGAAAGGTATGAATCCTCTTCGTCCTCGTTCCCCAGCAATGGGTTAAATAGAAAAACTGTTGTTGTTTTAAAAATAATTGTTAATGCAATATTCCCTAAAAAAGACAAAAAAAAAAAACAACAAAGAATTCAATCGAAAATATGTTTCCGCTATAAACAACTCAGAAATATTTGAAGTCATAGAAACAACAGCAAATCATTCATTCACGTTGATAATCGCTATGCTACCAGCACAAATTCTACATTGATTTATTTTAAATAAGCTTGTTGGAAAGCGCCGCCTGTCAGCGAATGTTGATAATTCTTTTTGATTGTAATTTCCTGCATTCAAGGGAGTTAATTACCAGAAAACGTCGCAAACAACCAACTACGAAGGTCTTTTTATAGTTTAGCCGGAATGTAAATTTGGTTATCATTTAAGTGGGAAAAAGAAACTTAAAAAATACAGGTTCATAGCAGAATCCATTAATTATATCGAATCTAAATTATACTGTTGAAATAAATTTGTCAAACAAACACTCAGCTCTGTCTACTAAAAGTGAAGAAATAAAACGAAAAGAATATACGAAAAAAAGCATACAACTAAAACGTAATTAAAATGTGAAACACGACAGAGAGTTTGTATACGGTTAGTATGAAAGAACAAAAGAATTGATTCGATAAAAATGAGTCGATCAGAGGAAATCATCAACATCTTTACAGAATTTAATTGTTTTTCGTTCTTAACATGAAAACCGGATGCAGTCACATGCGCAGCTGCGAGAACAACGATTCGCTGGGAGACTAGGAAAACTGTCAATTACAACGAGTAAGAAAAATATAAGAATTTATTCTTCAAAAGATCTGGTTGTGATGTGAGGAACGAAAAGGTAAATTTTGATGTTGCTGGTTACACACTACTTGCCTCTACTTTTAGAAAGGAGAATTATTTCTTTCCTATATTTGAAAAAAGTTCCTTTCTTGTCTTGAACACCCCGACCTCATTTAGTTACCCCCGTTATATATTCTGTTCTTTTCTCAACGTATTTTTTACACCAAAGTATATACGATCATAAATCAATTCGCATTCTAGTAAAATGTTATTGGATTTAATTCCACGCTCAAAATAATCAATCTTCAATAATAGTTTGTTTCTTGTGCGCCACAGTATGATTAGATAGTCTGGTTGATTCTTAGTATTAAGTACAAGCTTCAATGTGTATTCAGTTGTTGTGGCCAGTGACAGTCGTTCCCGAGTTTATGGAAGGTGTTAAGCGTATTCCCGGTTTTCAGTATAAACCCATCAATCTCCTCAGTGTCATTAGCAAGCTTTTTGAGAATATTGCTGATCACCTAAATAGAAACAACCTCTTGAGCGACAAGCAGTACGGCTTTTGATCGACTCGATCCACTGATGATGTGCCTAAGTACCATTAGCCACAGAATCAGTGAAGCACTAGACAACAAATACTACATCTCAAGTAACATAGCATTAGATATTTCAACGGCCTTTGAAAAGGTGTGACATAAAGAATTGCTCTCTAATTGTTCTCTAGCTATTAAATCACTGGGAGAGTATTTTCACTTAACAAGTCCTTCCTAACGGATAGGTCCCTGAAGGTAGTTGTAAATGGTCAATCTTCCGGGGCCGTAGCAATCAATGCAGGCGTTCCATAGGGGTAGATTCTCGGACCAACCCTCTTTTTACTTTACATAAATGATCTGCGTAAGAATATAATCCGATTTGTAAATATCTATGTTGATGATACAACGATATATGTAGGCAACTCCCAAACTCTAGACCACCAGAGATTGGCAGCTGATCTCTCCTCTAACCTAACTCTAACAAGTCAGTGAAGAAAAATGCCTGGTTACAGTCAATATCTCGAAAATCAAACTAGTTAAATTCAATCATCGCTGGTCAGACCCTGAACGATCATCAGTCACGATCAATAGATATTGCCTCGGGGAGATCGCGTGCTTTGGCAAATGTTGTACGGACGATAATGGGTATGCCCCAATTCATATAAATACAGCGGTAAATATATTGGTCTGCAGTCGGAGATTCGTCTCCAGCTGTGCTGGTCAAACTTTCTGCCTCCGGGCAGAGGCTATGTCGAAGTACAGAGTCTCGTCTCAGGAAACAGCAACCAGAACCCGTTTTATACGGTGTCTACGGGGAATTTTTGGCCGGGCCTACGGGATCGGATACCCCGCATTAAAGTCGGTCTTGTGCCACATCTGACCCCGCATGGGGCGGTTGGTAGATATCCTGAAGTTGAAGATTCATTGTGGAATTCACTTGATTCACTTTTAGCATTTGACTACTACTTCTACGCGCCGCTGGCGAATCTTATGTGTTGTTCGTGTCCTAACTATTATTGTTCATTACCAAACTTCGTTTGATTATTCTATTCAGTAACCTACCCTAGGTTACAACAGGCACCTATTGGACTTCACTTAACCTAGACCTAAAATGGAGCTTGTACATACAATCCAACCTTAAAGATGCTGGAAAAATGGTCGGTTCCCTACGCCGCTCGAGGAAATACCTGACTTCTTGTGCTATCCTCTACTTTTACAAGAACCAGATCAGGCCCAAAATGGAGTATTGCTATCATATATGGGCAGAAGCTGCTTAGTCTTCACTTTCCACTCTCGACAGAGTTCAAAAGGGTCTTGGGTGACAAATTGTTATATTTGACCTTGCAATCCCTTTCCTCACAGACGAAACGTAGCAAGTATCTCGCTACTCTATCGCTATTTCCATGGAAAGTTCTCTGATGAACTACATTCCTTAGTTCCACCAGTTCTAACCTTCACGACTAAGACATTGTAGCGAACCCCCATCATTCTCTTCGTATTCCATTCGAGAAATTTTCTCCCACGAACCGTAAATTTGTGGAACCGACTCCGAAGAGAATGCTTCCTTGATTACTATAATGTTTATCTGTTCAAGTCTAGAATTAAATGTTATCTTCCCCACATATCCACATAAGATGTGCCTCTTACTCTGTAACCCTCTACCTCGAGTGGCTCCCGAGCTTTGTACAAGGTGTACAGCACTGTAAAAAATACAAAACTTCATATATGATATAAGTTTCTTTTATTTTTTTCCAAAGGCTGAGATTAAATTACTTACTAACAATTTATTTCACATTCCTTCGTGACATTTCGACAGGTCAACAATTCATCCTTTGTACTTCAAAATGAGGTCACTAGGTCGTACACACACAACATAATATTATATCATTATACTATGTTATATCATTATATTTTATATATAATATTATTATATTTTATTATATATTATATATAATTATATTATATACTATTTATATTGTTAGTACTGTTGTCCTAATGTTTATTTGCTATATTCATGACATTTCGTCCACTGTACGCTCCGATCTTCTACTGATATTTTTTTAGGAGGTGGGAATTTGAACTAGACCCTTTATTTAGTCCGGAAGGGGGGTTATATTTTTTCTAATTCCACTGGCTTTTTTGGATATCTCAGTTTTAGTTAATTCCCTTTAGTAACTCAACTCTTCAAGTTTTTGTTCCCTCTGCTGTAACCAGAGACTGAACTCACAACTCTTTGGTTGAAGCCAGTGCCATAATCTCCTAAGCATAGAAATGAATACAGTATTGGAACCAGTAATTCAGAGAGCTAGAAAAAAACGACAATAAGAAAATATGTATTATGAGCTCTGGTAAAAAAATGTGAAACTGAGACATTTATAAGTCCTCAAAACTCACTTCCATGGCTCAGTGGATAAAAGCGTTTGTTGATTCATTCAAAATTTACTCGACCTAAAGAGTTGTTAGTTTGATCGCTGGCTATAGCAGAGAGAACAAAAACTTTGGAAGTTGAGTTATGAAAAGGAGATATCCGAAGGAATAGCACAGAGAATTAGAACAATCTACACTCGTGGAGATTTTCGGTTCGAAATTCCAAAAAAATATCACGTGAAGGCCGAAGCGTACAACGACCGAAAAGCCGTGAAGATGACAATAAATTTGGGGACAATGGTTCAAACACTGTAAATAGTTAAAATACCTTATCTTAGAAATATAGACAGATATATTATTAAGGTAAAGACCAATCAATTTCCATGATAATTTTAAGCTCCAGAAGAACATTATTGGTTATTTTACTGTTAAGCGTGTCTTTATTGCAGACATTTGTTCCTTGTTTTGGCCATCAGAAAGGGAGAAAAAAAAGTAAAATTCACCAGAAATATGCATTCACCTGAGATATTCGTTGGGTATTTTTAATTAACTAATTAACTATTTCATTTATTTAATCATAGAGCTTTTCGCTTCTATAAATTAAGATTAAAAAAAACAACTTCTCTTCCTCTGTTTCCAAATTAGAATTTCGGTACGATTTCTCATTTTCGAAATACTCCAAATTTTCTGGTATACATTCTAAATCGCAGGAAAATATGACGTCTTAAATTTCCTTCCTAGTAATTTTGTTGTCAATGTGAATTGGCATAATTGAATGATCAGAAAAATGAAAGAAAAAGACAAAAAGATTTGCATTTTGATAAAACGACGTAAATAAAAAAAAAAAAATAAAAAAAAACAACATTCGCATCTTTTTAGATTTTGTATTTAATTCCTTATTTTAGATACTTTCAACAAAATTTACCCGACAAGGAAATGCTGAAAAGTTCTCGGTTTGAGCAACTTCCCAAAATCTGATCAAAGTACCAACCTCCTGTTTAGGAACCTCTTGTTATTGGTCATCCCAAGAATTTTACAGAGACCTCTCGTATACTGAGTTTGAGAAAAATAAATAAATAAAACGAACATTTAGAGAAGCATATGTTGTATAACTGTGTAAACTCCAAAACAAAATTTTATATGGAAAGTATTTATTGGTGCTAGTTCAGAGTTTCAAGAAATATTTGTGGAAATTTGCCAGCATTTTGTTCACCGGTCAGCCAGTTATATGCCATGCGTGATACACGCTTAGGCGATCATGTATCAAAAGATACATGACTGACGAGGCAGATTTTTTCCCCGCGGTAGGTTGCCATTTCTTTCTGCGGTAGACTAGTTGCCATCCAAGGCTACAGAACCCAGTCCTGCTATTTACCCATAACTGGAGGGAGAAGAAGGAGATTCACACCTTTCCCAAGGGTTTTAGCACGTAAGTGAATGTAATGGATTCGACTGGAATTCGAACTCGGCTCTCCGATTCCTCAATCCAAGCCGCTATCCATTATTGATCATCAACATATGTTAATAAACAACATTGGAAATCGAAAAATTGACCAAAGTTGGAAATTGAAAAGTTTCTAATCGTGCATGCAGGTAGGAAACACATATCAGACTTTTTTTTTAATCTCTGAAGAACAAAACCTCTCCACATCACCAACAACAAAAAAGAAAAACTTAAGTACAGATGAATTTATGAGAATGATTTTTCACGTTATATAGTCTGTCACGAGAAAGCATTCGGTTTCATGGTGAATTATTAGCTAAAATGGATGCATTTATATTTAACTATGGTTAGATCCTTTACGTCTGACTTGCGGAAAGTCTTAAATCAAATAAAAATAACCATTTCCATCTCGTTTTTAATCTTTTCTTTTTGATAGGACTTATCTTCACCGAAAGAGCCATACCTTTGAGGCGCATTTTTCATCACTCGTCTTAAAATATGGCATCGAGTGTCTCTTTGAATTTACATTCTTTCTTATCCTATTAAATCAGTCACTAGAGACAAATTAAAACGAGGTTTTTGTTGGTTCTCTAGTATTTTATTAATTCTTCATAGAAATAACATAAATAGACTTACTGAATGATACAGTAGATTTCCATCCTATTTATCCACATTGCCGCGAGATAAAGAATTTAGCTCATTGCTTTTGTAAGTTTAAATTAGTTCTGTCGAGACGTCCATCTTTGGGCAACTCTTATATGTTAACCTGTCAGCACCTCAATTGAAAACTCTCGATTTGTAGTAACTTTATATCGAGTACAAATCACGTATTCATCAGATTTTCCAATACTTTCGAAATTATATAGGCCTAGAGAGGTAAGGTAATGTTCAGGAATATAGTAGATTATTGTTAGTTGGTTCAATCCTCATTGGGTACTCCAAATTTGGGCTAAAACTAAAGTGTAGTAATTATCTGTTTGCATAACTGAGCTTTTCAGAAAAGACAATGAAATTCCTTCATTCGTGAATATTTTTAATGCATTGAAAGTACCATGATCTACGAATCTTCTTCACTTAATATACAAACGGGCTTCTTCATTATATCAACTGTTCTTACAAAATTGGTGTTGAGATAATATTGGATACGAAAAATCTTAAATGAATATATAAAATAAAAAAATGACTAGAAATTAATAAAATCTGTAAGAGTGTCACACATGAAATGACGCATTTTTTAGTTGGTTGTTGTACCGGTCGTCTAATGAGGTAACCCTCCTTAGTATATAAAAAAATCTTTACTTATTCCCGACTATTTTTCTTGACAGATAATTTTTCTTTCAATATATTGTTATTCATAAGCTCAATGAAAATTATTTCAATGAAACAATGTCGAGTAATCATACTGTATGAGTAGAGACTGGGTCGTTCTGCCTCTGAAGCATTTCGGAAAATCAAGGTGGTCTTTGGTAATGTTATTGTTGAAGTCAGAACTGTGCAGAAATGGTTTCAGAAGTTTGTTTTTTCGGGAGCGTATAGTCAAATAAACCAAGGGGGAGACCTAGATCGGTTATCAGACAATCAATTAAATGATTTCGTTGATCAAAATTCGAAAACTTGCATCATAACTGGAAATATTTTACACAATTGTTTCTTGGCACATGAAAACAACTGAAAAAGTAAAGAAACTCGATGTGTTTGTTCCGCGTGAACTGAATGAGAATTAAAAAAAAAATACAAATAAAAAACTGGAAAAAGAATCATTTTTACATTGAATCATTACAAGCAATGAGAAATGGATACTTATTGACAAGAGTAAGAAAGCAGGTCACTGGTTAGATGCAAGTGAATCACCTAAACAATACCCGAATTCTTCACTGCATTATAAAATGGTAATGCTTACTGTATGGTGGTCTTTCAAAGGGGTTATTCATTATTCATTCTTGTCTTAAGGGAAAACAATAACAGCAATGTTGTACAGAAATTGAGTGTATGCGCGAAAAAAATATGCGAGTCTTGTGAATTGGCATTGCCCAATTTTGTTGCACGACAACTCACGGACGTTCGCTTCTCAATAAACTGTCCAATATCTGCATCACCTGAATTATTAAATTTTGTCTCATCCTCCATATTCACCTGATATCTCTCCTCCTGATTATCACTTATTTAAGCATTTTGAGCTTTTCATACAAAATAAGACATTCTCTTATGAAGAAGTAATTGGAGCATTTGAACTGTTTATCACATCAAATGATGAGAATGTTTTTAAACAGTCATTCATCAACATGGTGCCTATTTCAACTAAATAAATTAGTTATTTAACATTTCAGAAGCGTTTTATTCATTTCCTATAAAGTGCGTCTTTTTATGTATGACAATCTAATAATTCTAAAACCGATACAATTAAAATAAAAAAAGAGAAATCTATCATTCATAACAAAAGTGAATCACGATCTGTCTCGCCAACGCAGATTTGATCGAAATAAAAACCATTTTCTGATGACGTTGTTTGACCAGCAAAACACGTGAAAATAAGAGTTTTCGAAATCGTTTTATATATTTTAGAGGATTTTAAATATAAAAATACTTAAATAGAAATTTTCTTAACTGAACCATTGAAAGCAACCGAGACAATATAAAATATTAAAATAATAAATGATTTCCACAGTCACATTCTTTTCGAATATTTTTACAGTATCCACAAAAATATTTCCTTCTTTTACGTGGCTACTGACTGCGCTTAGCATATTTCAGCACCGACCGACTTCAATTTGATATCACAGGTATAAAAGTTCAGTCGTGACATTTCGAAGTAGAACAAGAGAAAATTTATCGCCAAACGTTGAGTGTTCGCTAATTTGTTTATCTTTTCTCTCATTTTCCGCGTCAGCCGGCATTCCATTTAATGTCACCAGACACCCATTTTGTCCTGACAAAAAGATCTGTTCCGAATTAACATAAAACCCTTCACCGCCCACCTCAGTGCTTTTCGGCATGGAAGAGTAATCGGCAAAATAAAATAAAACGAAAAAAAGAAAAGATAAACAGTGATTTCTAACCAACACAAAGTGACTATTTTGTCAAAGGTCAGTCTAATTTTTTTTTTATCAAATCTCCAAAGCTAACCTATTAACTAGAAATGACGGAAATCTGTGCCGTAGTTAACGGGGGTAAAATTGTAAGCCATATTTAATTAACAAGGTTTAAAGGATTTTTCAAATATTTTGATATATTCAGTGACTATAATAGTATCTGCAACCTCTTTCTGTTGCTAAGTAAGCTGCAAAGCAATTGGTTCACTGTTTCGTGCTAGACAATTTCTCTCTCCTGAATCTATCTTACATATTTATAAGTCTACTATTCGTTCATATTTCGAATATTACTGCCACATATGGTCTGGTGCTCCCGCTACATATCTAGAGATCCTTGATACAATCCAAAGAAGAATCAGCAATAATAATAGTCCTGATCTGGCATCTCGGCTTCAATCAATTTCCCACCGCCATAAAGTTGCTTCCCTGTGCCTTTTTTTTTAATAAAAACCTTCATTGTAATTGTTCGGATGAGCTCTTCGCCTAGATTTTATGAATTTAAGCTCAGTACTAGACTGATGTCAAGATCTTTGCAATTTCCAATTGAGCTAGATAGTTGTAACTGTAACTTCTATGCTGACAGTTTCTTCTCTCGCACTTCTCACTTGTGGAATTTTCTTCCGGCCACATGCATTCGAACCAAATTTAATCTGCAAAAATGAATACAACGCCAATCACTATCTTGTTTCTTTAATTCCTGTTCTTTTATTGACCCCTCTCTTTATTAATGTTTTTTTCTCAGATTTTTTCACACTCATTAACTCCTTGTGTCTCAGTGGCTTCATCGCCTTGTTTGGGGTGAAAGAATTAAGAGAAATTAAATTAAATAAAAAATAAGATGGGTTTATCGAAATACTTTCTAATTTCCTTAATTTGGTTTTAGTTTAGTTTGGTTTGTTTTGTTTTACGGTATATCAACCTCACTGAGTTATTTAATGGCGACAAGATTTTGTTGATAATATTTGTTCTTCAAAAATGTATTGCTGGAAATATTTTTTTCCTCGAATTCCAGTCAAATCCATTGCATTCACTTACGTGCTAATAACATTGGGAAAGGTATTAATCCTTTTCTTCTCCCTCCAGCTATGGTTAATTAACAGAACCGGCTTCTATAGCCTTCGATGGCAACTGGTCTACCGCAGAAAGAAATAGCAACCTACTGCGGGAAAAAATTCTTCCAAGTCAGTCACGTATCGAAAGATACAGGATCGCATAAGCGTGTATTTGACATGGCACATGTCTGACTGAATGATTGCTGAAAATAATGTACTACTGGTAATAATTTTTTTCCAAAAATGTATTGCTGGTATTAAAACCTACTTTTACACTTTCATAGTATTTTGACAACAGTTTGTGGGTTAATTATTTGCCCATAGGTGAGACCCTAATAGGTGCTACCACCCCAGGTCAGAGTGGAACTGGGAACAACAGAAATTAACAGGTGGTTACAGGCTCCTCAAGACCTTCTGATCAGAGGCCTTGCTGCCAGATGTAGTTTATCGTCATACCCAGGACACCTCATTCAGTGGGTGGGGTACTCACCGCTTTGCAGAGGTGCAGTCGGCGTATTCTGAAGCCGCGACTGACAGGGTAATCTAATTTTCTTGCTTTCAAATGAGAATTATGCGGCTGTTAATATCACTGTTGATATATTTGTTACTTACATCGTGTATGCTATTTAAACTTATAAAACACTGTATTGAAAGTGCCGACTGGGGAAGCGATCACCCAGTGATACGGCAACTTAGAGTGAAACTACAGAAATAGCAGAGGACTCAGGCAGCACACAAATTGCAAGACGACATGTTCTTGAACGATCCGAATCGGGAGTAGATATATATGGACATTATGAAAAGCAGATACGAGGGACAAAAGAATGATGGAAACTCGAATTGAGACAATTTAAGAAAAGCTTTAGCAGCATCAGTAATAGAGATCATCTCAAAGCAAATTAGACGAAGAAAAAATGGATGACACGAAATTCTCGACATGATGAAAAAGAGACAAAAATTATGCCAACACATAGAACTGAATATAGGACATTACACAGAGAAATTTAAAAAAACAAATGCAAGAAGGCTAAAGAGAAATGGCTCAACGAAAAATGTACAGAAATAGAAAGAATGAGTATCACAAATAAAGTAGACATGTATAAAAAAAATAAAAATAAAAGAGAGAACAGGAGAAAAGACATGTTCCTCATTAGAATGCATAGAGTTCAAGGACGGAACGCCGATATTAGAGAAAGAAAAAAAATACTCCAGGGACGGAACGAATATATTGAAAAACACTTCCACGATGAGAGAGAACAATCGGAAATAGAGAAAAATATAGACGAACCGGAAATAGAGAAAAATATAGACGAACCGGAAACAGAGAAAAATATAGACGAACCGGAAATAGAGAAAAATATAGACGAACCGGAAATAGAGAAAAATATAGACGAACCGGAAATATTAAAATCTGAAGTGAAATCTACATTGGCTAAATTGAATAGAAACAAAACGACAGGGCCATATGGAATTGTAATAAATGATATTTGCAATAGTAGCGATATATCGGAATACCTAAGTAGATCTATTTTCATAGCATTGCCTAAAAAGCCAGGTACAAACGAATGTAAACTCCATCGGATAATCAGATTAATGAGCCATATAACCTAGCTTATCACCCGAATTCTGATAGAGCGAGCAGCAGAATCAGACCAGAAACACTGCAGGAAGAGTGCGGGTTCGTCAAAGACACTAGAACAAGGAAGACGACATTTATGCCCACAATGTTATCAGAAAGAGCGATACAAATGCAGAAGGACAAATATCTGTTACTTAGCAACCTCGATATATTTGGGAAAGATGTACCTATACTGACAGAAAAACTGCCTGCATACGGATAGAAAATAAGTTCAGCAGATTTACAAAAAATAGAAAGCGGTGTAAGACAAGGATATGTCTTCTTACCGGACTTATTCAGCCTATACGGCAAGGCGATTCTGAGAGAACTAGAAGTCCTACCAGGATTCATTATTGCCGGTCACAATCTTAATATACCATATGCAGATAACATAGTGTTGATAGCAGACACAGAAAGAAAACTACAAAAAATTCTACAGAATGCAATGAAGGAAAACCAGAAGAAAGGATTAAACATCAACTGCAAGAAGATAGAATCCATGGTCGATAGCAAAAGAATGAACCCAAAGTGCAAACTGAAAATCCGAGATACCAAAATCAAACCAGGGCAAAAGTCTAAATATCCGGGAAGTGTTTTAGCAAAGACGGAAAGTAACTCTGAAATCCAAAGGCACATTGGGATAGCCAAAGATTCATTCCAAAAGCTAAGAGAAAGTATTGAGAAATAGAAAAATTTGCAAGTAACAAAGAAAAGAGTACTAAACTGCTACGTGATATCTGTCCTCCTTTATGGCAGTGAGTGCTGGACAATCTCCTCAAAGATGAATGAGAAACTTGAAGTAATAGAAATGTGGTTCTACAGAAGGATGCTGAGGATACCATGGACCGAAAGAGTTTTAGAGAAAATGGAAACATAAATGAAATATACTTAAAATCAGAAAGATAGAGTTGAGGTTTCTGGGGCACATAATGAGGAAAGAGGTTTTGGAACATTTGATGCTTACAGGAGAGATTGAGTGCAAGAGAGACAGAGGGAAATAGCGCATGACATACTTAATGAGCTTCAGTAAATGGATGGTGGAACAGGGTTAATGGAGAAATAACAGAAAGACAAAGTTTATTAAGAGCTACAAGGAACAGGAAGTTGTGGAGAGTCATGATCGGCTACGTTCTGAGGGGACACGGCCCATAAAGAAAATGACTGAAGAAATTCCCATCAGCCCTCAGAAAGAAAAGATTCTCACACTCTTCCCAGATTTTTTAACAGGAATAGAGGCTCATCCCTTGTTTCCTGTTTAGGATTGAGATTCCTGTTCCTTCTAAAATCTACTTCAACTCTATACTTTTAATGTCTCCGTCTAAAACACAGATCATTTCTTTATTATTTATTTACCGATTTTTCTCACTAGGAGTAGATAGATTTAGCTATCGCCCGGTTCACGCACCTCTCTAGTCTTTTGAACAGGAGTATAGCTTTATCTTTTGTTTCCTGTTTAGGATTAGGTTTCCGGTTTCTTTTGAAGTTTTTTTCATTCGCTTTCACTTCCGATGGCTCCATGCGTCTTGGTGGCATTATCTCCTTCCTTGGGGTGGTGCCTCTTACTGTGTAACCCTCTACCTCGAGTGGCTCTTGAGCCTTGTACAGAGTGAACCCCATTTTAAAAAAATAATTTGTTGAATTGGTGTATGAAGAAAATGACCGTTACTTCTTTTTTAAAATAGGGAGAAATACATTTTTTTTATATTTCCTCCATAAACTACCGAGAGATTTCTGTTACTGAAACAGGGTGATCCATCTATCTACCGGCCTTCTTCATTGATATCAGGCCATCATCTTTTCTGCTAGGAGAGATTTAATTAGAAGGAAGAGAGTTATAACTTCATAAAGCTCATTCCCAATTTTAAATGGAACGCGTATATTCGTGCCATAGAAAAAGATAATGTAAAAATGGTTGCTTCATTACATTGCTCCAGAAAATATCTCCGCACCCCCCCTCCCGCCAAATCAATCAGCTGACATGCTGTATCTTCATGAGAGTCAGATCATACCAAGAATGGCATATTGCTGACATATTTGGGCTGGGGCTACCTAATCCTCACTTGCCAGCCTTGACAGAGCGCGGCCTTGTGGGTGATGCACCATTCTCAACCATGCAACCTTTATCGCACAGACGAAACATCGCCAGCCTTTCACTACTATATCGATATTACTATGGAAGATGTTTGGGCGAGTTTCTTAGTGCCTCCATCTTAGACCTTCAAAGCTAGGAGCAGTCATGCCATGTTCCCCATTCCCTTTGTGTTTTCTTTGATAACTTCTTCCCCTGAAAAAAATGGTCAGAACTTATAAATGCCATCATATTGTCGGACTGCTCCCGGAAAGTAATAATTTAGCCAGTTGTCATAATATGTGAGAAAAAAGAAGTTGTTATAAGAAAGTTTTGCCTTTGTTTTCCTTAACGAAATATGCTGGAAGAAGAATTCATTTTAGTTACAGTTAAATAGAATATTTTAATCATTTTATTCCAAGCAAGGCGATAAAGCCACTAAGATGCAAGGCGTCACTGAATGTGAAAGAAACTGAAAGAATTAAGGAAAAAGAACAATAAAATAACAGGAATTAAAAAGAGAGATGATGAATGACATTGCACTAAAAGTTTTGAAGATGACCAGAAAGCAAGAAGAGAGTTCCACAAATGAGAAGTGCGAGAGAAGAAATAACATAGAACTTACGATTGCATCTTGCTGTTGCAATTGTAAAATGATAAGACCTGCCTTTTAATCTAGTATTGCATTTAAATTCCTTGAGAAATGTTCATCAGAGCAATTACCATGAAAATATTAAAATACAAACTGAATCAATTGTTTTGTAAATTACGCAATCTATTTTCCGTTGAAAATTTTGGGATAATAAAACACCCCCATGTGACTACTGCAGGGTTTTTATAGGTGAATGAAAATAAAAGGATGGGTATTAAGATGACAGATGATAAAGATTGACATTGCATTTAAGATTTTGAAGATCAAAGTTAACTGGGAAAGAAGAAACTAGAAGAGATTTCCACACGCGAGAAGTGTGAAAGAAGAAACTGTTAGCATAGAACTTACGGTTGCATCTAGCCATTTCAACAATAAAACGATGAAACCTAACTGCCAATCCAGTAAATTTGAAAAGTCGAGTTACGGAAGAGGTAAGTTCATCAGAGCAATTACCATGAAAATATCAAAATACAAACGGAAACAGCAGTTGCAACTCTAATCAACAGACAAGTTAGGTTTAGTTTCAAGTTCGCTATAGCAAATTCTACTAGCGGATTAAAGCTTTGATTTGTGACATAGTGATTGTGAGTTCAATCTCTGGGTCACTCAGTGTGTACTTGAACAGAGGGGCACTATGTAGTACTAAATAAAAATAAGAATTCGGCGATATCCCTAGATATGAGCAGCTGAAACAAACAATCTACTCCCATAGATTAAGTAAAGAGCTTAGAATTCCCTTTAGTTTACTCAGATGGATATACACCTGAGGAAAGCTAAAATGTTATGATAACAACAACAAAGATGAGGACAATAGTCCGAATATAGTGTAAATAATGATAACTCCTCATCCCAGAAATTCAGACAGAAGACGATCAGGTGATAATAACAACAAAGATGAGGACAATAGTCCGAATATAAATATTGGTAACTCCTAATCCCATTAATTCAGGCAGAAAGTGTCTCTGTTAACTGGGGAAATTAAGAAAAAATACATTTTTATAAAGTTTTGAAATGATGTCTTGCCATTATAGCGTAAATAATTCAGACCAACATAATCATTTTGGCTGTTTTAGTGTGCAATGTCAGATGTTGTTCAAATAAAAATCTGTATGGCAAAAGGTGAATCATAGAGCTAGTACAAATTTAACAAGATGCAAAATATTTCACAGTTGTTACAAATGACAAAATACACAAAAATAAATCAGACATGAATCCATCAAAGCAGTTTGTTAGTATCAGCACATGATAAATGATTATTTTTTTTACAGTAAGGTTCATTCCGTACGAGGCCCAGAGGTTATTCGAAGTAAAGGGTTTCTGTAGGGGGGTACTTTATATAGGTAGAGGGGAACAACGACGATTGACTCTAGACTTGAACAAGTTAAGATTGTAATAATCAGGGAAAACATCCTCTTGGGAGTCTGTTCCACAGGACAGTGGTTGGCGGGAAGAAGCTGTCTGAGTGGATCTTACTTCTCGCCGATGGAATACGGAGGAAATGAAAGTGGTTTGTAAGTGGCATAGCGGGTTCTAGCTGTGAAGGTTACACCTGGTGAAACCAAGAAATTTAATTCGTTCGAAAGCTTTCCATGATAGTAGCGATAAGGGAGTGACAGAGTCGCTACATCACACCTGTGAGAGAGAGGTTGGTCGATAAAAAACAATTCTTCTCCAACAAGGCTTTGAATCTATCAAGACTGGAAAATGAGGTCTGTGCCGTCCTCGCACAAATATGGCAACGGTACCATTTTCGGATTGATCTGGCTCTTACAATGACAGAGGATAGCATAAGGAATCAGATACTTACTGGAGCGGTACAGGGAGCCGATCATTTTACCTGCATCTTTAGTGATGGTTCGTATATAGGAATTTACCTTTAGGTCAGGTGTGAGTTTAAGGCCCAATATCCTCACGAGGCACAGGGTCTCCTCGAGGGGAAGTTGTAGGGTGGAAAATAATTCTTCTCCTACAATGACTTGGAGATGCTTTTGAACTCAATGGTACTCCATTTTTGAAGTCAAAAGTACTCCATTTTTGGCCTAATTTGGCTCTTGTAAAGGTAGAGGATAGCACGTGGAGTCAGGTACTTACTGGATCGGTACAGAAAGCCGATCATTTTATCTGCATCTTTAGTCATGGTTCGTATATATGAGTTCCACTTGAGGTCACGTGTGAGTTTAAGGCCCAATATCCTCTCAAGGACGGTGTCTCCTTGAGGAAACATCCGTTCATCATGACTAGCTGTAGTTCGGGTCTAATATGTTCTTCTTTTTATATACTAAATATCACCAAATACAAGGCTTTTGATCCTCTCAAGGTAGCGGGCTACTGAATGATGTACAGGGATACAGTGGATGATCTAGCGATTAAAACACTTTCTAAACATTTACGTCTTAGTAAATTGTTTTCTCTTTTAATTAGAGTAGAATCTTTTTAAATCAAAATTCTGGTGATTCTGGGAGCAACTAATAGATTTAATGTGTTGTTTTGTAAAAGATCTCTTTTGTGTTCATGTAATATTTCATTTAAATTCCTTTAAGTTTCTCCAATGTATTCCTCGTGGTAATTATATATATATATATATATATATATATATATATATATATATATATATATATATATATATATATATAAGTTTAATTAAATACGACTGACAAGGTATAGGTTAAGTTTTTTATTTAATTTTTCTTGTATTCTTATAATTTTCTTCTTTTCTGGAGCGCAAGAAAAAATAAAAATTCTAACCAATATTTTATCAGTCGTACTTAATGAAACTTACATAAAAGAGGAATTCTTTCCCAGATACACAATTTATATATATATACTATCCGAGGTACCCGGCGTTGCCCGCGTGTACATGGCTGCAATTGTATAACCGCACCCACTGTCTAGAAATGTCTGCTTTCGTCCCCGATTGCATACATCATCCGTTGGTATGCTAAGCTACTCCCCACCCTCATCTTTTTACGGTATGCCCTTCGCAAGTGTTTGATTGTTCTTAATACAGGAATTCCATCGTGAAAACTTTCTTGTGTGTTCGTTGCTCGGGGGTTAAATTGTTTCAATGTTTTAGATATTCACTAAATTTCCTATGACCATAATAACTTTCAAATAGTATGGCATTGTTCACAAATCTAATAATCAAACAAAAGCAGGAATGAAGCATCAGAGTTTGATTCAACTGCAAGTTCAACCGCATGAACGTCTCTCTTCTTCGCACGTTTACTGTAAAGCTGGGGTTAATAACAGGTTCTTTGGGAACTTTTCCCTTTTAACGCTTCAATAATCCTTCTCAAACAATCTTTGCATCAAAAGTTGTTCGAATGCCAAATTAGGATGGAATCATATGAAAAAAGAATTGGCTAAATGGCAAAAGCCGATTTAGAACCTAGTTTGTCGCAGTTTTCGTCCAACTGAAATAATCTAAACCAAACACTCACGCAAGACAATTTGTGTGTCATATGGAATTTACATGGCAAATTTGGAAAGCATTGGGTGAAAAACAAGAAGCTATGGCCGAAAAACAAGCTTTTTGAATACTTTTTCCTTATACACGGTGAAGCAAGCAGGACTAAAACTGCACTATCATTTCTTGCATGATGGCAAATTTTTGCTACATGTTTGAAGGAAATCAGATAAAAATGAGGAAGTTATTCAAGTTTTTATTTCAAGTAAATCAAAAAACCTGATTTTTTTCACAGTTTTTTCCAATTTTGTCTGTGAAACCAAAACACAGGAAAACTATCAAGCATTCTACATAAACCACGTAACATGAGCTGATGTTTTGCATTAAGTGCAAAGAATATCAGCTCAGCCGATAAAAATTTTGTTCTCGTGTAAATTTGTGTTTGTTTTTGCAAAAAGCCGTACCTACCTTCACTTTTATCGATTTTTCTGCTAAACCCGTGGTGAGGGTGGGGTCTTGGCAAATTTTCAACATATGTGGACAATTTCATCGAAATCGGTCGAAAAATTTGGACGTACATGAATAGAATAAACACAAACAGATACACACAGACAACTGTTATATATATATATATATATATATATATATATATATATATATATATATATATATTAGAATATTACACCAAAAAATGTGCAAGAATCGCTACACAATTGCTGTCGTGTTTCAACTAAGCTGAAAAGAAAAATACAAAATATTATCTTAGAAGTGTGTCATGGTTAGGAGTTGACATCTAACAGCAGCCAGACATTAACTTAAAGACTGATACAAATGGTTACAATAAATGTACATATGCCAGGCAGTCAAGTTTCATAAGAAATAAAAGCAGTGGTGGAGAGGTAATTTAATAGAATTCTCAACTAGTTATAAGCTTTGTAGATTTCCTACATATTTTTTTTTTGTAGTTGATAAATAAGAGGCCTCTTAAAAAAAACAAACTAGTAAATAATCTAAATATATAGATTTATTTGGTAAATAATATGGTAAATATTTGGTAAATAATATAAAAATGAATTTTTATCCAAGAACCTGATAATATTATTATCAACTTTATAGAAATAATAAATCCCTTTTTAAATACTTTTGGAGTATAAAAGATGATAATAAAACTGCTAAGGTGAAATGGAAATTTTAAAATTAGCAAGGACATGTAGATCCTTATATGGACCCTGTTTTTCTGTATCTACATGAAAAATTGAAAATTATCAGGTTCTTGGATAAAAATTCTTTATTAAATCAAAGATCCGAATTAACAGTAAATTGTAAACACAGTCTACCTTTTTACCTTACAATTCAGTTAAACTTTGGAATTTGACAATGTTTTTTCTTAGATTTTAGTTGAAATGTGTTGCATCATATATGGATTACCTTTCTATTTGTTGATTAATTTGGTTTTAATTTAATTCTGTATTGATCTTGTAAGGATGTAATGGTATTTAATTAGTATTTTTGGCATTTTACATTGATTGTTTGATATTATTAACATCTTATATGGATGATATTTATTTAACGTTTGCATATTATTTACCACATAATTTTATATATTTAGATTATTTACTAGTTTCTTAAAGAGGCCTCTTATTTATCAACTATAAAAAAATATGTAGGAAATTGACAAAGCATATAACTAGTTGGGCATTCAGTTAAATCCTCTCCCCACCCGCTGTTTTATTCTTATGACTGTCTGGCATGTGTACACTTATTCTAACCATTTGTGTCAGTCTTTAAACAAATGCCTGGCTGCTGTTATGTCAACACCTAGCCATGACACATTTTTAAGATAATTTTTTTTTTTTTGCTTTTTCGCTTAATTTGAATTTAATGTAGGTCATATTCAATTGGTGGATCAAAATAAAAACCTCAAGCCTTATATATATATATATATATATATATATATTCCCAAAAAAGAGGTGATAATTTTGTTTTTGAAACCAAATTAATCGTTCACTCGCCAGTAATTTTTCAATCCCCTGAGGAGACTCCTTATTATGCGTTGAAACACGACTGCTATTGTGTAACGATTCTTACATGTTTTTTTCTTGTAATATCCTAAAATAAATAATTTAGCTCTATATATTGATCTCTCTTTTAAATTAAATGTTACAAACGCTGTAAGTGTGCTCTATTCGTTCTCATCGTACCTGTGTACATATATATATATATATATATATATATATATATATATATATATATATATACAGTGTAACCCGGATATAAGAGAGTTACCGGAGAATAAGTATCTTATATCCGGGTTTATCTTATATCCGGGTTTGGTCTATTTTGTTTAGGTAAGTATGGTTCTAATTTGGAACCAGATAAATTTTCTCTTATATCCGGGTTTCTCTTATATCAGGGTCTCTTATATCCGGGTTACACTGTACATATAGAGAGAGAGAGAGAGAGAAAGAGAGAGATAAAGAGAGAGCGAGTGAGATAGAACAAGTAAAAGATTTCTCAGCTTATTGATTACCTTACATACCCATTTCAGAATTTTGTAGATGGATCCTCTGGGGATCACTCTGTTCACTCATCAGGGGATATATGTGGAGAACGGTGGATGTAATTTACACAATTCAAAGTAGAGCGTTTACTCTAAGGCATGTATCCACTAAAATTAACGCTTAAGTAATAAGAAATAATGTTGGATTGGAAGTAAAATCTATTAATCACTTTGAAATTATTTTGTTTACGATTCGAATACGAAAATAAAGTTACAAGAAGTGGACTTCAATGGATCCGCCCAACGGATGTACATTTCTTAAAGAGTGTATTTGAATGGTAAGCTCTTTATGGCTGAGCCTTCAAAAGCACATCCAATCAGATGCTTGTTTCCCCCTAAAAGTACGAAGCAAATTTTAAACGTCGGTTGGCGGATGTAGAGGCCGGTAGACGTAATTTACACTGTTTTAAAAAAAAACAGCACGTCTATTCAAACGCATATATTAATAAATAAATATTTGATTGATTGATTGATTCGTTTTCTACGGCTTATCAACCGTTTGTAGGTTAGTTCAAGCTAGAAAATGTTTTCAGATTCTAAAAATTTTCTCTACATTTTTTGAGATAGTAATGGTTCTTAATGATACAAATCTTACTAATTAACTCATCACTGGCGGTAGGGGGAGAAGGGAGAAGACGTGGATTCATACCCCACTTTCCCAAGGGTAACTGAGCATAAGTGAATAAGCTTGATTTTGGAACTGATTAACACTTCAGAGCCATTAACACCATCGAAGCTTACAGCACATGCCACTCCAAATGATCACAATCTAGATATTGAGTAGGCTTGATGTTGCTTAACTTTGCTGATCGTACGGGAACTGGTGTTTCCCTGTGATATAGCCGTATGTCACACAAGCAATAATATATATTTTTTATTATTTTAAACATTGTGACTTGTGAATATAAGCGTCTGATATTTTTTCTTTGTATTGTTCTGGTATTTTTACACTGTATGGTTTGATTTTCGTTGGTCAGTTATGTATCATGTGCATTAAACTCTTTTAAAACAACGTTAGTAGAATTTGTGACGTTTCGAATTTAAGGAAAGATGACGCGTCTCGCCGATGTTTCACGAAATTAACAGATTTCAAGCCTAACTAAAAACCGTAAATATTCTTCTTACCCGTATGTAAGTGTATAAAAAATTATATGTAGGTACCAGATGATAACGTATATTCGTAATTGTGTATGTTATTGGTTTTTCTCATCTATCTATCTATCTATCTATCTATCTATCTATCTATCTATCTCAATCTTTTCTTTCATTTCATCTATATATCTATCTATCTATCTATTTATCTATCTATCTCTGTTTTTTCTAGATCCCAGTCTGTTCTTTCCTTCTATCTATCTCAATCATTTCTTTTTTTCTTTCTTTCTTTCTATCTACCTACCTATCTATCTGTCTGTATGTCTGTTTTTTTCATTATCTTTCTCTAAGTTGATATTGAAACTGTATGGTAGGACCCAAAGGCAGAAATCATCGGCAAATGTTAATAAATAAAATCAAGTTCTAAAAGAAGTTACTCAGCCTGCGGATCTGCTCTAACACTTAACAGTCTCATATCCAAAGAAGTAACCCATAAACTTTATGTACGCCTCTTTCCTAACAACACAGCATTTCCTGTGGTATTCTTTGATGAATCTGCTTATTTGTTTGTTAGACGCCTAGGGTACAAAGATTGCGCGAGGATTAGTACTTATTCTAAGAATGCACTTAACATTGTTTATTCCGATTAGATTAACATTTCTTGGGAGATATTTGCTTTCAGGATTTATAGATGTAAGGTGTGTGGCCAGATTAATGCAAGGCGAGTAAGTTAACTTTACTCAGACTGAAGAACTGCAGTGAAAGCATTTCATAACTTTGTCGGAAACGTGCCAAGTTCAACCCGAAAATGAATTATAGACGAAATCCAGAAATTATATCTCAACAATAATAAGGAAAAAAGATGAATAGCACGGATCATACTTTTATGAAAATAATTCCTTAGCAGAAGTTGCCATTTTCTGCAAACAAACACAGGCGTTTTTCACAGTATGGAATAATATTGGTTTCGATTTTTGTATTCAACTGAATACTCCTGTGTTTATAAAATTACCTTTGTCAATTAGTTCCATTAGATCTAAATAAAATCCCATAAATTAATTTATTGAAGAACTTCCACATATTCATCATTTCTAAATGTTCAAATGTGAATTCCTTAGCCTCTAAGAAACTGGTCTATAATAATATTTTTGATCCAATGTAAATTCTGTTCAAAGAATGTATATTATCGCTTATATTAGGTTAGATATTATGATATTCAATTTTTGGGGCCAATCAAAACAAGAAGTATAATCAGCCAATGAGCGAAGAGTCAAATTAATCCTTTTCAGAAACTTATCCAGAAGGTAAAAGTTTAATTTCTTAGCGGACCAAGAGCCAAGAGCGTTTCATCAGTGTACGTTATATATATATATATATATATATATATATATATATATATATATATATATATATATATATATATATACACGTCTTAGTAAATTATTTTCTCTTTTAATTAGAGTAGCATTTTTTAAATCAAAATTCTGGTGACTCTTGTTACGGGGATCAACTAATAGATTTAATGTATTGTTTTGTAAAAGATCTCTTTTATGTTTATGTAATATTTTATTTAAATTCCTTGACGTTTCTCCAATGTATTCCTTGTGATTATTATATATATATATATATATATATATATATATATATATATATATATATATATGGGTCTATTAAAAATACTTTTTCATACCAAAACAAGGACAGATGTATGTCATATCCTTCGTTTTTGAGTTATTAAGTTTAAAGAAAGTTTATGGGAGACTGGGCTGTGCTACGATTTGACTGGGTTACATTTGTCATTCTTGTACATTTGTGTCTTCTGTGTTTTCAACGTTTAACGTGTGTAGTAGTGAGTTAACTGAGAAGTGATCTATTTATCAATGGCAGGATATTCGTTCACATACGGCTGCACGGTTTGTAATGGGCGCGAGATTGCACGGCTGTATCAGATTGCGTTTTCAGACTGAAGGCAGCCGAGTCCTCCAAACTTTACTACTGTTTATCGTCGGGTTGCTAAGACAGGATCCGTGTTCTCAAAGTTTGTAAAAGTATTTTTGCTTTGTATCATTTAACAGCGTCTAGTGTAAACTTTAAAATTAATAACTCAAAAACGAAGGATTTGCGGACATATGTTTATATGGAATTTTGTCTTTGTGCTGTGTGAGTAACCGGCCCCCAATGTATTTTGATACACCTTGTATATATATATATATATATATATATATATATATATATATATATATATATATATATATACTTTGTTGTTTATCATGAAAAATGATCAATACTGGAGATAGAATACATATAGAAATAAATTCTTCGTACATAAAACATGGTGTGATGATCGCGTGAAAAGTGAAATCACTGTTCAGCATTCATTTTTATTAAAAATGTTTTTACTAAAATTTACCTAATACAAGAGGATCAAGAGCCTCTGAAGGTAGTGGGTTACTGAATGGTGAGATATGAAATGAAGAAAATCAAACTGGGAGTGATATAGGATAGTTAACGATTGACTTTCGATTTTAAGAGGTTAATGTTCAGGAAATCATCCACACTATCAATGCCCACAATGTTTATGCCTATATATATATGTGTGTATATGTGTGTGTGTGTGTGTCAGTGTGTGTGTGTGTGTGTGGTCATCAACATACAGGCCTGTTTCTCTGTATCACAGCTCATCAGATCATAGCCCTAAGCTATCGGTGCACGTCTGAGAGGAAGGGAAAATTCTAACGTATTGTATCCGGATTAAACAATCGCCATCAGCCAACAGTGCTCGATTCATTAATGAAAAGCGATGTATTAATAGCGGTGACAGCCACTGTTTTGGAATTACTTCCCCCCCTCTCTAAACAGACCTCGATCGAATAGACGAGAGCTTTTAATATGGTCACGTACGTATGTGTTTATGGGTATGCGTTCGGGTTATCAATAGCAAG
>OZ010598.1:93556270-93593770 GCA_963932145.1 Acanthosepion lycidas | reverse complement strand
TATATATATATATTTATATTTATATATACATATTTCACATACACACACATATATATCTATCATTCACTCCAAAAATGTGTATTATATATATATTGAATGACTATAAACTCAGCGTTTATTAAAATATATTTCATTATCAGCATTTAATAGATTATTTTTTTTTCTGTCACCGCCTGTTTTGAAATTAATGAACGTTCTGGTCTAAGTAGAGCTGATAAGGCGAAGCAATGAAATCTCAAACACCAAGAAACATTTTGTTCGCTATTTGTATGCATTCTCATTCAATGGCTGCCCTCAATTCGTTATCTTTCACGTATCCCATAAAAAGGACCCAGTGGTGTGAGGTCTGACAAACAAAGAGGGTTTCTCCTATTCTTTGTCCAATCAAACTTTTTGTCAAAATCTCATCACGGTAGGTCCTTACATCACAATGGAAGTAGGCGGGTGTCCCATTTTCTTGAAAATAAAACTTTTAATCTAAAAAGCTTTCTTGAATACATGGCATGACAGACTGTTCAAGCAATTTCAAACAAATGGCGCCAGTCAGAGTATTATAAAAAAAAAATGATCCAATAATTTCATTTGATGATAAGGCACATCACACTGCACATCTTGGTAAATTAATACGATATTCCTCAGGTCCTCAGTAGAAGCAGATATGGCGGTTAACAGAGTCATTTAATTTTAATGTAGTCTCATCACTCCGAGAAATCTTTGTTGGAAAGTGTGCATCTTCTACACATCTTGATCAGCATCACTCGCACCCCCCCCCCGGTTCAGATCATCGTCATTTGAACGATTCTTGGAATATAACTTTCACAATGACAACACTTGATTTTTAAAAGTCAGTCCTATCTCACGACTCACTTGCCGCACAGAATGTGACTATATACGTTTGATTGTTTTGATATTTCTGGACAGTTTTAGTACCATGCATGGCATTCATATGAAAGTCTCAATCTGATGTAACTATTTAAGAACAGGAATTTAGTTTTTAGGTTAATGTTTTGATTTTGTAGCAACTAGTTGTATTAAGCGAGACTATCCCTAGTGCAGCCGATTCTATCTTTGATTTCCTTGTCCCCTCTAGTGAATTTGTTATAACTTATTCATATACCGAGATATTTGAAGAGTTTAATATTTAAACTTCAGTAATCTAGTCTTTTCCTTCCAGCAGACATGTTCATAAATGGCATATAAAGAATAAACATTGCTTAATATGCTTTTTATATTCAGCCCTGATTTCATCAATAATTATTAATTAGAGTTTTATACACCTATTTATTTTGACTATTGTCCTAGACTACCACTGAGTTTTCCTAACCGGTCTTTTGAGCAGGAGTAGAGGTTTTTATCTTTTGTTCCTTGGTTTTCCAGTTCTTTCTAAAGTGTTTATCATTCTCTTTCACTTCTATTTGCCCCTTGTATCTTAGTGGTATTATCACCTTGTTTGGGATGAACTGATTAAAAAAAATGAATACATAAGTTATTGAGAGGCGAAAGTGAGAGAAACTAAAGATGAGGAGAGATGTCATTAAAGTAGATAGGTTCATCTATCTCCCGGTTCACACTCCTTTCAAATTTATTGAACAGGAGTAGAGGTTTATCATTTGTTCTCTGTTTAAGGTTGAGTTTCCAGTTCCTTCTAAAGACTTTTTCATTCTCTTTTACTTCCCATAGTCCTTTGCATCTAAGTGGCATTCACTTTTCTTGGGATATATTGATTAAAAAAAAATCATGATTTGTGATATTTTATGTTTTTCAAATAAAAACAAGAATGAATAATTAATGTTTTTCTTTGGATGAGATTAATGATTGATGACGTGTGTTACTTTTATTCTGTTGACACGAAAATCTATTTTCTTTTTTCTTAAGGCAATCAAAGGAGGGGAGCAATATGAATTCCTTCAAGAGGTAGGCGATCATGGCTCTCCACAACTTTCTATTCTTTGTAGCTCTCAACATGGTTTGTTTTTTGAAATAAAGTAGAAAAATACAAACAACAAAATATAATTTTTTTTAAATCTTAGGATCGATGAATGAATTGGGAAATTGATATCAATGTATAAAGTCTTAGGATAATGTCATCACGCCCTATGCTTTAAATACTTTTCACACAACCATAGGCTCAGGAGCCACTCAAAGTAGAAGGTTATTAAATGAGGTGTATGATATGAAAAATGTATGTAAAATTAGGAAGCGACGATGATAAGAATATAGATAGCGATTGACCTTTGAGTTGACACGATTAAGAGTAAAGTCTTCGGGAAAGAATCCTCGCGGGAGTCAGTTCCAAAAAGCAGCGGTTCTTGTGAAAATGTTGCCTGATATAAAAACGTCTTTTGATTCTGGAGGGAATGAAGGTGGTTCGGCTCTATGGATGTAGCATGTCACGTCTTAGCTGTAAAAGTTTGAACAGGTGGAGATGAAGAATCGGACTCAACCGAACATTTTCCATGGAAATAGCAATAGAGTAATAGCAGTAGCAACGTTATTTAAAGAATAAAGAAAAAAATTAAAAAGTAAACAGTTTCGGCTCAGCTGCAAGAAGATTAAGAAAATACGTAAGCGAATGGAAGGAAAGAATAATAGCGACAATTACAGACTTCTAGAGAAATGGTAAAAGCACACCAAATGCATCTATCTAATGGGTCTGATAAATTGAAAGCTATAAGAAATGGATGCACGCCGAGAAATTTAATTCACAATCGAAAGATATAGTCATTTTAATGATCATCTCATAATGCATTTGCATTAGGCGAAGAACACCATACAAAACTTCATTAACAAAATTAAATTAGGACAAAAACTCACAGGATCCAAGAAAATAGTTAATGTTTTAAAGTTTTAAAGAGAGTATAGACGGTAAAATGCGTTATTAAAAGAGGGAGCAAATTAGATAAAAAAAAAAAGAACGGGATGGATTTTTTTTAAATTAATCCGATAGATTTTTGTTAAAAAAACTTTATATTTAGTGGCTACTCGTAATTGAGAAGATATTTCTGCCATATCTAGTCTGGTGCTCCTGTTATTAATTTGGAGATTCTTGATAAAATCCAAAGGACGATCTGTAATGCAATCGATCCTGACCTGGCATCTCGGCTTCAGTCTCTTTCTCAGCGACGTGTCGTGCCTTCCCTCTGTCATTTCCAAAAATATTTTCATGGCAACTGACGAGCTTTTTTTTTCCTGGTGTCCCGGTTGCATGGATTTAATCGTGCTACTAGAAAGACATTTGGATTCCACCTGTTTACAGTTGAACTAGCTAAATGCGACCGCCACTTCTACTCTAACAGATTCTTTTCTCGCACGTCCCGCCTGTGAAACTCCCTTCCGTTTATTTCCTTCCCTGATAACTATTAGGTTGGTGCAAAAATAATGTCGTTTTCTCCCATATACTACTATGGGAGAAAACTACATTATTTTTGCACCAACATAATACAATCTTCAAAAATTTAAATGCAACGTCAATCGCCATCTTCTATCTTTTTGAATCCCGTTCATCTTTTGTTCTTTCCTCAATCCTCTCTATTCTGAGTCTTCTCTTTCACTTTCACTCCTTGTAACCCTCTGCGTACTAGTGGCATTCCCGCCTTGTTTGAGATGAAATGATTAAAAAGAAAAAAAGATGCTACGGTAATTTATTAAACAGCAGATGTATTTATTTTTGTCTACCGACCGGAATATTCAAAAGATCTTATTAAAGAAAAATATGCGCTCTTCGGGAGGATTCGAACCTACGTTCCCCAGGGAGGCCCAAACATGTCAAATTTAATAACGGTTTCCCCTTGTGTAACTGACTCTTAAGAGTCAGTTACACAAGGTAGAGGTTCGTGAGAAGAAGCTGCCCGAGTGAAATTTACATCACACCAATGGAATATGAAAGGAATGCGGTTTGTTCACTGAAACAGCGAGTCTTAGACGTGAATGTTATTAGGTTGGTGCAAAAATAATGACGTAATAATGTCATTTTTTGACCTTAAAAAAGACGTCACAAAACGACATTATTACGTCATTATTTTTGCACCACCCTAATAGAACTGGTGGAATTTAGTTCATCTGAACACTTTTCATGTAAATAGCGATAGAACGGCGAGACACTTGCGACGTTTTGTCTGTTAGAAACGGGTTGTAAAGTGAAGAATAGATCGTCACACACAAGGACACGAAGACTCTATCTTCTAGACTCTATCGAGACTGGATAGACAAGATTCGGTAGCTCATGCCTATATATGGCAGCAGTATTCCATTTTAGGCCTGATCTGGCCCTTGTAAATGCAAGGGATAGTAAAAGTCAGGTACTTACTGAAGCGGTACAGGGAGTCGACTCCCAGTAGGCATTCAATGTACGCCTCCCCACCCACCGAGGGAACATTCGTTCATCGCGATTCGTGAAAGTTCTAAGTCCGATCGTCGATAGTGCTTCAAGGTAACAAATGTAATTAGATAAATAAGTTAGCGTAAAATGCCAGACACAACTGAAACAAAACTATTTCGAAAAGAAATGTGAGAATGAAAAAAAAAAATGATTTGGCTAAAATCAAGAACTTTTTCGCGAAGACATCAAAATCAGATCGAAAGCATCAATCCTTTAAAAATTCACCCCGGAAAATCGCTAAATTGAAAAGCATGAAGACTTGAATAGAATTAAAAATGTTGGTTTACCGATGTTCTGCAAGTTAAAAAAACCGTCTGAAAGTTGAAAATATCTTCGGCAGAAGAAGCTTTATCCGAATGTTCATTAAAAAAGGAAACAGACAATCACTTCTAAAACCGCTCATCTGTTTATTTCCGTGGTGGAAATTCGTGCAGTGCCAAATATGATTGTTGATATGCACAAGCCTCCACAATCTCGAGATGATATCAGGATATTACTTTTAAAAAGAAACAAGGACGGAAGGCAATTATTCGGTTCCGAAAATTGTTCAGTCGATAATAAAACGGGATTTACAAAATAACCAGAAGAAAGTCAAGAAAAAAGTCATGACAGAATCTTGAAATTGAAAGGCAATCGTTAAAAAAAAGTCAATGAAAAAATAAAGGAGTAAAAAAAAAAAAACAATGCAAAGACAGCATTGAATAAATGGTGATTTTCAAAGTGTGACTTAGATGTGGCACAAGGCCGAAAGTATGGAGCACCCAATAAGGATTAAATGAATGATTTAGTCGAGTGAGCATTATTCTAATACTATTATCTTCATTTTTGTTGAATTTTTTCTTTTCAGAAAAAAAAAGTTGATAATTCTGAACATAATGCAATTAATCAGAGCTTACGATCACATCACGTTGAAACGCCATTTCCTGTACAATCACCGAAGTTAAGCAACATCCAGCCTGGTCAGTAGCTCGGTGGATTTTCACTTGAAAATGTCAGGTTAGATGTGCGGGTGGTGTAATGGATAATGGCTGGGAATTGTTAATCGGAGAGCCGAGTTCCAATTCCGATTGGGTTCGTTATATTCACTTACGCGCAAATACCCTTGGGAAAGGAATGAATCCACCACTTTTCCCCTAGATATGGGTTAATTAGTATCAGTAAATTATTATCTCCCCAAAATTCTTAGAATCCAAAAATATTTTCTGGATTTAAATAACCTGCAAAAGGTTGATAAGCCATAGAAAACGAATAAATAAAAAAGCTAAAATCTACACAAGATTAAAGACCTTATTAAATTAATTTTTATTATCTACAAGTTCCTTTAAATCCCTTTCAATCTATAAAGTGTTTTTCAATTTGTTCCTTTGAGATACTGGACGAAAGTAACATGCCCCTTAAGGTACCGTGTTCAGGATCAAATTAAACACATAAATAACTACACTGGCCACACTACTACATGTATAAATACTTGTATATCATCCTAAATATTGTTATTCAATACTATGAAAAATGATTGATGGTTACGCACCCGTAGCTCTACAAATTAAGAATGAAAGATTTATTTATGTTACTTGTTACTTGTTGCATGTTGCTCAGTGGAACTTTTGCAAATTGTTGTGCAATCGTCTCTTGAATGTTGCATTTTAATGTGAAATCGAGAAGTAAATGTAGTTTTATGTTCATAACTCTAGTACACACACACATACACACACAAGCACACACACAAACACATATTTGCACAGCAACCTTTCTTTTAAACATCTTTCGTTAAATATGAGAGAAAAAGAAAATTTAATTCATTTTTCCAATATTATTCATATTTTTTTTTTTCGTTTGGTAATAGCAAAGGAGTACAAAAATTGTTCCAAGCGCTTTCGGCTACTTCTTTAGCCATTTTCCAAGGAGGGGGGCGTTGTTGTAGGTGTTCTTAATTTCTCTTCATCTTTTGAAGATGTATTTACGTGAATACGACAATAAAGTTGATGACAACAGTCCAAACAATGCAAATAGTATCAATACAAATTTCCCTATCGTGTTTTTTTCAGGTAAATTTTTGTGGGTAATGGATAGTAAACAAGTATGTGCATATATTTGTCTGTGTATGTGCATATATTTGTCTGTGTATGTTTATCTGTGTATGTGTGTGTGTGTGTGCTCAGTGTTGGTGTTGCAGTAATGTCTCTTTATATAATCACTGTAAAAGTGACAATAAGTAATGCATGCTGTTTGAAATGCATGTACATGAAGTTGATATGGAGAAGAAATATTCAGTTGCATTCGACTTATAATTTTTGTCTTGGATGAATTATCTTCTAGTTGAATTGTTTAACGCGGGAAAGAAGAAAGAAATATGGTAGGAGGGATAAAAAGGTTTGTCATGTTTTCTGGTCGAGGCTGATTGCTTTCTCAAGATAACTTGGAATGGCGAAAGTCGATTTGGGAAACATTCTCGTATCAGTCACAGACTCTCAGTTCATCAAAATACTTGTAATTAAAAGAGCAATAAAATTGATCATGTGATAATGAAGTTATATTTATTTTGGTGTTTACTACAACCCTCATTTGACGAGATAATTGCTAGTATCGAAAAGAAATGGAAAATGCAGAACGTCATTCGTCAAAACAATTCTATATTTCGTGAAGGTTTAGTAGCCAAGAATAAAAATGATTCCCTTAAAAATTAAAAAAAAAACGATGCCCTTAAAACTAAAAATGTACAAAGGAGATTTAAGCGGATATCAGCGATTTTTTCTTCTCCATTCGTATTTTTACTTAGCGAAACTGGTTCATAGTATTTTTTCAGAAAAATTGATTACAAATACTTTTTTTCAAAAAACGAAAAAAGTAAATGAGAAAAACATGAAAGATGTAATTTACTTACTAAAAACGCGTGCCATTATTAGATAATTCTTGTTTCTTTAAAATGCAGAAGAATTTGTTTCTTGTAAACTAAAGGAATATTAGGAATTTTTACACAGACGAAAATTGTTTGTGTGTGTGTGTGTGCATTTCTCTTTTGTATCTTCTATCAACAGATGGCCTGAAATCTCTTTTTTATTTTTATTTTTTAGAATTTTTTTTCTCACAAACAAAACAGATTATATATATATATATATATATATATATATATATATATATATATATATATATATATATATATATATATATATATATATATATCAATTTGTGATTGTTAGGGATAATTCCAATGAGGGTATTAATCTAAAGAAAGCTCAATGTAAATTTAAATTACAGAGCATTATAATAAGAAAAAATCCTTAAAGATCCATTTCGGTTATAATTTATTTCGTGTATATTGTTACATTCATCGCTTCAGAATAATTTTTAAGGTTTTTCCTTGATTTATTATTATTATTATTATTATTGCGTCTAGCATGAACCAGCCTGTCGTGTTGACTTTAATAGGCACTTTTATATTTACACACGCTCTATCACTGATATTGAGCACTTTATCCCATAAATGTAGTACACCTTAAGACTATATTTCTTCATATATATATATATAGTAGAGGTAACAAATCCATTGGTATATAATCCAAGTGGATCCTAGTAACATAAAATATTAAAACTAATCCACAAAAAGAGCTTAATGTATTTATTATTACAGAGCAAATAATTAATAAAAAATAAAATCCCAAATGACATCATATGGGGAATAACCTATTTCAGCAGACGAAGATATCAGTCGACTGTCTTATCAACAATATTGGTAATTATATACAAACATATATATATGTATGTATGCATGTATGTATGTATATGTATTTATATATTCGAGAGTCATTCAATAAATAAGGTGAAATTTTCGGTATAAGGACTTCTAATGCAGATAGAAGCTTACATTTTTTATTTTTCAGCGTAGTCTCCCAGCACTGTCAGACACTTTTCCCATCTGTGCACAAGCTTCCGTATTCCCCCAGCGTAAAAATCTTTGAACTGATGTCTCAGCCAGTCGCTCACAACACTTTTGACTTCATCGTCACTTTTAAACTTCGTGCCTCTCGTGAACGCTTTCAAGGGACAAAACAGATGAAAGTCTGAAGGGTCTAGGTCTGGGCTGTAAGGGAGATGAGGGAGCAGTTCCCAACCCAGCTTGTTGATGGTCTGCACCGTTTGGGCTGCCGTGTGAGGCCTTGCGTTGTCATGATGCAAGATGACTCCTTTTGACTGATGACCCCTGCGTTTGTTCTTTATGTCTTTCTTGACCTGCCTCAGCAGTTCACAGTAGTTCTTCTGTCAGACTGAATGAGGTCATTGACTGATTCGATCACCTCAGGAGACCACACTTCTGTAGGCCTCCCAGGCCTGTCTTCATCCTCAACACTGCTCCGTCCTTCTTTTAACAATTTAGCCCACTTGTAGACATTTATTTTGGCTGAAACATGTGGCACCATACACAGTTGACATTCTCCTGTGAATTTCAACTGGTTTGCACCCTTCAGCAACCAAAAACTTGATAACTGACCGCTGTTCAATCCTGGAGCATGCTTCTTGGTCGGCCATCTTTGTTAAATGCCAAAACTCTCAAAGTTTTTTTTAATCTGCAAAAGAAATTAAATCCATGAGAAAAAGAAGTAAAAAAAAAAAAGTAAGCTTCTATCTGTATTAGAAGTTCTTATACTGAAAAATTTACCTTATTTATTGAAAGACCCTCATATATATAAATAAAAATATTGTACATATATGTGTATATATGTATTTATATATATATATGTATATATGTATTTATATATATATATGTTTATATGTATTATGTATATATAAATATTGTATATATATATATATATATATATATATATATATATATATATATATATATATATATATATGATTACACAGTTGAATTATTACCCCACTTACATAATTAGAAATAATTAGAAATAAAGCTGTAATACCTCAAATTTTCATGGAAGCTTCATGTGCATTTTTTCACAAATGAAAATAGATTTGAAAGAATGTGCAGTAATGGGAACAACAAAATTTTTATTTTAATATCAAACAACGATATAAAAAACACCAAAAACATTTAACATAGGAGAAAATTATTAGACATTTTGCCTCAGTAATCAATTGTATAACTTTTATTCTTGATTATTGCCTTTAATCATTTTTGATATTTCCATATAAGGTCAATATGTAGAGTTTTGCTCCATTCTTCTTTGACAATAGTTTTGAGTTCCTCCAAATTCAAAGAATTTCTTTCTTTTACTTTTTTCTTCAAATATGCCCATAGACCCAATAGGGTTTACGTCAGGATTTTGTGCAGAGTTCACTATGACCTTAATTTTGCTATCATATAAGTATTTTGTAACAATTTGTGCCGTGTGTTTTAAGTCATTGTCATGTTGGAATGTCCAGTGACACCCCAAAGACAAGCTTTTGTGAACTTTGTTTTATAATATTTTAAAGAATAGCCAAATACTCTTCTTTACCCATGATACCTTGTACTTTCACTATTTCTCCTGGTCCAGAAGCAGCAAAACATCTCCAGAGCAGAATGTTCCCACCACCATGCTTAATTTAGGGTATTTTTTGGTTTGTGAACTTCATTCAATTTCCTCCCTACATAACAGTGATTCATGAGACCAAATAATTTTAGTTTGGTTTCATTTGACCAGAAAGAAGAATTTGAATATTTAATCCCATGTTCTAGATGGCTTCTAACATAAGCTAATCTGCATTTTAGGTGTTTAGCCTTAAGTAAGGTAGTTTTTCTTGGGAGACATGCTCAAAGTCCTGCTCAATTAAAGTATCTAGTGACTGTCTTTGTTGATACATTCAACCCAGATGTCTTTACATTATTAACAATGTCGTTTGTCATTAAGTGAAGATTCTTTGAGACATCTCTAACAATTTTCCTTTCCGTTCTCTCAGAAATTAACCATTTTCTGCCAGTCCTTAATTTATTCTCAACACAATGACTCTGGTACTTCTTGATAACATTACGAATTGTCGATCTAGGAACAATTAAACCCTTGGAAAGTGTTGTATATCCATCACCTTGTTCGTATGCATCAACTATCTTGCCATAGAGATTTATTATTTCATAATTTCCATAAGTGGTGGTGGGGGGGGGGGCAATAATTTTGGACTGTACCAATTTTTAGAAAAAATTATAACTATGAATATAACAGATTTCCATAATTATTCAAAACTAAATACAGAATCAACTATTTATGGTAAATTCAGTAAGTACTTGTAAATATTTGCATTTCCTTAGAAAATATGCAAATATTCAGCAGGGGTGAATAATTCTGATCACAACCCTGTGTGTGTGCGTATATATATATATATATATATATATATATATATATATCAACTGGACATCAGAGTAAACATCCAGAGGTAACAGTCCATTTCATGCTAAACACAATCATCAGGCCATCATCATGACCTGACAGTTGCATTATATATCAGTATACTATATATATATATATATATATATATATATATATATATATATATATATATATATATATACATATACATACATGTATATAGGTTAAAAAATCCCTGGGTAAGTAATCTAAGTAGATCCTATTAATATAAAATATTAAATCTGATCCACAAAAGAGAGTTCAATGTAATTTTTTTTTATAAAGCATATAAGTGAATTACAATTAATGAGATCCAAATGATTTACATCATACAGATGATCATTTTGTCCATGGGAAAATAGCTTTTCCCTGGACTTATCAATGCAAATACATTTATGAAAATGAATAAAATGTTTCTTCACAGAAAATTTGAAAAGCAAAGGAAGGAAAGAAGGAAAAAAGAAAAAGGAAAGAATAAAAGAAGAGGGAGTAAGGATTGGCCTATAATAGAGGAAGGAGTTATATAGATAAAGAGGGTTAAGGGACTCAAGGTGGTTGTGGTGGAGTCGGGTACAGATAACTGTGATGGTTGAAAATTGACATCTATCAACACCTGTGCAAGGAAGAAGAATGAACAAAAAACACGGCTGTGTTATAGAATGGGATTAAGAATTTCAAATTAATACTTTTATAAAAAAAAATGTTAATATTAATCCATTCAATAATACATATTTAAATATATATTAAAAGTTACAGTAAAAAAATTAAGTAAATTATTTTTATATTAATTTCATTTCAATATAACCAATCTCATTATATCAATATAATTTTAATAAATTTTCAAATACTAAATTTATAATTTAAATTATATCATACTTATACTAATTATTTAAAAATTCTGTAAAGGATTAAATTTAAATTCAATAAATAAAAAAAATTTAGTATTATAAAAACAATTAAATATAGAAGAAAATTCCACATGCAAACATGTAACGGGGAGAGAAATATTGAGATACAGGATGAAATTCCACATTTTGAAAACAATTTCATATAAAGAAAAATTTGACAAATCGGGAAGATATCACAATAGAAAAAAATTCGCATATAAAAATATAAATGAAAGAGAGGCGTACGAGGTTCAGCTGATATGATGTTAGTTGAAATTTGTTCCTCTGGTAACATTGGAGTGTGGGGTTGAAATAATGTTATGTCAGCTGGGATTTTTTCCTATGGCCACAATTGGATACCAATTCTTTTCCTTTTGGTTAGCAGATTATCTTGAGTCTTAAATTTAATGACTAATTTTTACTCCAAACATAAATTACATCTACCCTTAAAGTTATTTGGAATCCAAGCAAAACCTAAAAATTCCCAGGCTTTCTCCTTCAATTCACAAAATCTGGGGAAGAAAGTAGTTTGGTGTTTTAGTCTTGGGTTGGAAAAAGAGTGTCTGTGATTATAAAGTCTTTTTTTCCATTCCACCACAGAAATCCCAATGTAAACTTGGTGGTTTGATTTATTTAAGTGGTGGCTTATTTAATAACATAATATGCACTACATTTTCCCTTGACTAGGCAAACGTTGCTATTTCTACAATTACAAAGTTTTTTATTAGAATTCTTGTTGACACAATTGAATTTGTTAAGGATATACTTGTTGTGGGAGCCAATTACTCTAAACATGTTGTTAGTACATGAATAACTTATTTTAATGGTTTTTCTATTGAAGATCTTACCTAGAGGGTTGTTATTCTGAAAATGTTTTGTTTATAAGTTTCAGGAAAATTTGTCCAATATTAATTCTAGATAATCTACAGAAGGGGGATTAAACCTAATAATATTTCTTTTTCTATTTTTGTGTGGATTACTACTGTTAATTTCACTATGGTTATTTGTGGGATTTAAGTAAGATAGTTTATGTGAAAAACAACTTTAGTGAAGGACATTTTCATACAATGCTTTATTCTTATCAAATATATTCTTTTTAGATGAGAGTTTATTGATTCTAAAACCAATGGTAATTGATACCTGTTTCAAGGTTGTTCAAGTTAACGTTAATATAATTAGGAGTTTCATGTTCCTTGTGGTAAGGTTTAAATGTATTAAATATATATATATATATATATTTAGTTGGATTGATGTGAGTTTGTGACTTTGGGTTTCACACTATTTGCAATCATCAGAAAACTGATGATTGCAAATAGTGTGAAACTCAGGGTCACAAATTCACATCAATCCAACTAAATATGTTAGTTCTATCACTGATATTGAGTGTTTTCCAATAAGTACCATGTATATATAATATATAAATAATATATATAAAAAATTGCATATGTATATATACATTTATATTTATATACAAACACATTTTACACACATATATATATTAATATATATATATATATATATATATATATATATATATATATATATATATATATATATATATATAAGTGTGTATTGGTGTTAATGAAGACAAAAGGAAAACTTACCTTAGCAAATGCATTTTGTCCTCTGATAGACTTTATCAAGGCAGATGTAAAGGTTTTATTTTGCAACATGTAAGCACAAATAAAAATGTTAATTTTTTCAGAATTTTAAACTTTAACTAATGACATTTTTACTTATAAATATTTGTTCTAAAATAAAATCTTTATATCTGCCTTTATAAAATTCACCAGAAAACAAAATGTATCGGATAAGATAAGTTTTTCCTTTTGTTTTTATTTATATTGTCCTTTTACATGTATTTTAGTTATATCTAAATTTTTTCACATCTGTATGTATGTCTGAATGTCTAAATGTACATGCCCTGTCTTGTAGTACAATATAAAATGAAAAATGCAATTATAATGCAATATCCATTGTCATCTTATTTTAAATTTTTCTCTCTGAATCCTTTGACCCCACGTTGTCGCAGACACTATTAATTTCAAAGAATGGTTCCATTTACCTTTAAAGATGCATTATTTTTTTGGAGATTTGAAGAAGAAATTCTTTCATCTTCTGTACAATGTTATGATGTCACATCCAGAAGTGAATTCCCTTCATATTTTCCATTGAAATTAGCTTCAGGTGACACTGACAGTAAGAATTGACGTAATTTTCTTATGTCCTGCAGTTTGGTTGAATTTTTTTTCACTTACTCAGCATGCTTTCTCATGAAGGCAAATCTACACTTTGTAGTTAATCTTTCTGTTGCCTTTGCCTTTGCTGACTTCTTTTAGCACAACCATTCCCAAAAGCAATAGTCCGCAATCAATAAAATACTTTCATTTTAATTGGTAGGAATTCAGCTTCGTTCATCCAACACCTGAAGGAAGTGATGCATATGCTAAAATTTAATTAAAATCTCAATGGAAAAAAAACTTCTACCAAATGTCAAGTCGAAAAAATCCCAACGTTCTACTTATTGCATGTGTGTTCATTTCAAATCAAATATATATTCATGGTCTTCAATGAATTTTAATTATTTAACATTTTCTCACTTTGGGCTATTAATTAAGTTACTAATTAATAGTTGGATGTGAGGAAACAGCATCTTTAGAGAGAGGAAACGAAATAATTTATTTCTTATAATACAACAAATTCAAGAATTAAAAGAGAAAAAAACATCATATTTACTTTGAAATAAACTACTTTTCAACATTAACATTTAGATGTTTGGCAAGAAAGAAATGGCATTATCCATAAATTTTAATCGAAACAATATTTCTTTTCATCCTTGTTTATAGTTCTGTGAAGATATTTTAATTCTTAAATATTGTTTTAGAGTGTATCTGGAAGAAACAATACAAAGAAGTTGGTGGATAAATAATTGTTATAGAAAGGATTACTGATTGAAGAATAACCAAAAAGGAGGTTGAAAATGAAATGGTAATCTTTATAACATCAACAAAATACAATACTTGCCAGCAGCATGAAGTAAGTAAACCACTGCTACTGGTGGACTACTTAAACAACATATTATTCCCCCCCCACCACCACTTAAAATAATGTCCAACATATTTATGAGGATTGGGACATTAGTGTTCATAGGTACATAGGTACATAGGTATAGAACAGGAAGGTATGTTGTCATGTTATATCACATCATCTCATTTGTCTAGTAGCCTGGTAGATGGTTTTTGAATTCAAAGTGTTCTTTCTCCGAGACAGGTTGTTATCCAAGGCAAGAATACCCAGCGTGTCTTATACATTAATATTTTCTCCTGAGAAATTTCCCCTCTTGCAAATCTATTGAATGTTTTATGTACCCTGTAAATATTGAAGAACTAAAGGGTTTTTACCAGAGTGCATACATCACTGTCAAATATGACACTAGGTCATGGTTTAAGGTGGATTAACAGGAAAATCATGGAAAACTTTCCCAAGCCCTCTCAACACTTCCCCTTTTGGGGATGCCTCAGGTGCAGGGCAATGAACCCAGCCCCTCCTGAGGGAGAAGTACTGCCTGGGGGTGGGGAAGTCACTCTGAAACTTGGGCTTAATATTTTTTTTTTAATTTCTATGCCAGGGAAGTATAAGTATTGAAGGACTAAAAAATGGAATCCATTTGAACATTTACCATACAAATATTAGTTTGGTGCAAAAATAATGTCGGTTTTTGACGTTAAAAATAAACTACCATCCCTTATCAATTATCAAAAACCGACATTATTTTTGTACCAAACTAATAGCAAAATAAATGAGTGACAAGCTTGCATTGTTGCATCTGTGAGAAAAAAAACCTGCAGAAAGGTGAATATATTGTCACCGATAAGGACTGTGTAAATGATTTTATACTCTATCACTTTACAATACAGAACATCCTGTTACTTTATAATCTTTAATATTTCCCAATTGTAAAATTAAAGTTCATGGAAATAGATAGCACAAACCGTCCTGGCTAAGGCAATAAACTACATCCAAAAAACAAAGACCCCGATCAGGAAGTTTTGAGGATCATGGAACCACCTCTTAATTGCTGGTGTTTTCAGGTCCACTCTGACCTGGGGTGGTAGCATCTGTTATGTTACCTGTTGTTCATGATGACGGTCGTCTTTGAATATAGAATCCAGAGGTTAGCAGTGAATATTTTGAAGACAGTAGAGAAGCGTAGTTCAGGTTAGCAGTGGATATCCCGGTAAAAGTAGCAGAGCATAGTTATTCCTTCTGTTCCTCTTCGCCTGACAAGCTGGCACTGGACATTCGGAGAGAGTAAACAAAATGGCTGCCTTTATACACAACAGATTGAATATTCTACATCTTCTGATTGTTTAACCTTCTATTGGTGGACTATAAAGTGAGTCAAGTCATTTGAGTTGGCGCACTAGTACATAATGTATCCAAAAATTATAACATTCCCAGCGATGAGCAAATAGTTAACCCCTAAGATGTGCTCAAAACACTATGAAAGTATAAAAATAGGTTTTAATATCAGAAATACTTTTTTGTAAAAAATTATTACAAGAAATACATTATTACCAGCAACATATTTGTTAAAAAAAATATTATCAGCAATAAAAAATTTTGTCAGCATTAAATAACCCATTGATGTTGATATGCCATAAAAGAAACCAAACCAAACCAAACCAAACCAAAACTGAACAGCACAAATACTCCGATATGCAAAACAGAATAAAAGAATGAACTGGATCAAAGGTGAGACAAGCAGCAGGCTCTATAAAATCAAAGTAAGAATCACTGATAATAGAAAAAGAAAAAAATACTCCAAAGATTTAGCAAATATGGAAACTTTTTCATGATGCAAGAGAGAAACGAATGCTTTAAAATATGGAAGGGCCAGAAATATTAAAATCTGAAGTAAAATCAGCCCCAAAGACAATGAACAGGAACCAATCATCAGAAATATTCTCAGCCTTAGAAGATTTTGGTATCAACAAGATCACAGAAGTAATAGACAAAATATACAACAGTGGAAACATGCTGAAGAACCTCACTAAATGCATCTTCGTGATATTACCTAAGCAACCAGGTGCATATGAATGTGAACTCTATTAGACAATCAGTTTAATGAGCCACATAAGCAAACTAAAGAAACAAATCCTGATGAAAAAAACATGAAGCAGAATTAGACTTGAAATATGTAAAAAACAGTGCAACTTTGTCAAGGACATTGGAACAGTAAATTCAATATTCATGATTCGAATGACATCAGAGCAATAGAAATGCAAAAGTTTGTGCACTTGTGTTTTATAGATTACGGAAAAGCATTTGACATGGTATGGCACAAGGATCTTTTGGAACAGGTAGGAAAACTAGGATCTATTTAGAAAATGTGTTAGAATAACCCCGAATGTATAATGGAAACAAACTAACTGAATACAGATAGAAAATGTATTGAAGAGCTACACCAAAATAGAAATGAACATGAGACAAGGATGTGTCTTCTCCATCAATTTATTTAACTGCTACAGTGACACTATATAAGAGAACTGGAAACCCTGCCAGCATTTATTATTGATAGGTGTAATCTTAACATGATAAGCTGATGACACTCGTTGATGGCTGACTCAAAAATAAAATTACAGGACCTCCTAGGCAGTGCGGTAGAAGTAGGAGGAATGAAAGGACTGTCAAATACAGAAGACAGAATCTATGGTCATCAGCAAAAGAAGAAGCCAAAGATGTGAAGAGTTATGAATTGAAGATTGCAGGAGTTCAAATATCTGGGAAGCATTTTAAAAGAGGATGGAAAATGTGACACCAAAATCTGTACATGCATTGAAGTAGTGAATGATGCCTTCCAAAAGCTAAGCAAAGTACTGAGAAACAGGAAAATTTCATTAGAAACAAAGAAAAGAGTGCTGGATTATGATGTGGTATCCAGCCTCTTATATGGCAATAATGAATGTTTGACAATCTCCCCTCGAATGAGGAAAAAACTAGAGGCAACAGAAATGTGGTTCTACAGAAGGATATTGAGAATTCTATGGACAGAGTGAGGAAGCCATAAAGAAGAAACAAAAAGAACACTTATACATCATCAGGATAGAATAGCTGAAATTCTATAGACACATAATAAAAAAGGAGGAATTCAAAAATTTAATTATCACAATACATATAAAGATTGATTAATTGATTGGTTTTTATGCTTTATCAAACTTTTGCATGTTATTTAAAACCAAAAAGATATTTTTAGATTGTAAGAACTTTTTGTAGGTAATAATAATTTACTAATACAAGTTCTACTAATTAACTCATAGCTGGGACAGAAGTGCCAGATTCATATCTTTTCGAAAGGGAATGTGTACGTAAGTGAATATAATGAACCTGATTGGAATTGGAACTTAATTGACTTTCTGGTTTCCAAGTTTGATCTGTTATCCATTGCATCACTTGCACAACCAAGCTTACAGCACCTGGTATTCCCAATTGGTTACCCATCTTGGTATTGACCAGGTTCAAAATTACTTAAGTTCAGTAATTATATGAGAGTCATTAGACATATTGACAGAAAGAGAGATAAGGGAAAGGAGAAAGAAAGCTATTTACCTGATGAACTTGTGTGAATTGATGACAGAGATGGATTGGGAGCCTTACCAAAAGGAGAGAAACTGCTATGGGCCACAAGGGATAGGAAGGTGTGAAGAGCCATGATCACCTATATCCTTAAGGGACACAGCACATAAATGAAGAATTGTGAAATTCTATTTACTGAGAAAATACCTCATACCAAAATGTCTACCAATCATTGTTCAACAGTCAATAACAATCAGGATAGATATGAATAGACTGGGATAGATAGATAGATAGATAGATAGATAGATAGATAGATAGATAGATAGATAGATAAATCTGAACAGACTTAAATAGAAAGAAATTGATTGTCAGAACTAGAATGTGGGTGACAAATAAAAGAATAAAAGCAAAAGACACAATAAAGAAAATAGAAAACATGAACAAATTCTAGAAATAAAAAGGCCAATTGGATGAAAATCCCAACAAAAGGAAATTGAATGTTCAAAAATGTTTGTGAATGAAAACGTTTTTATAAAGTATAAAATTCTGTCTTTCAAATTCAGAATTCAAGCTAATTATTAACCAAGTTTAGGCAAGAACTGAGAATGCTAACATGAAAAAAACGTATATCACAACAAAAAGTTACAAATATATTTATGTTTTTTCAAGCATAGAACTAGTCAGAAAATGTCTGTGCCATTATAGGCAAGAGGAGAGAATTTTTTCATTGAATGTCAAATTAAAAAGGGAAAAATAAATAAACCAAAAAAGAATTTAAAAAAATGTGAAACTCTTCTAAGTAAACTGAAATGCATGGAAAAATAGATAAACCTAATAACAGAAGGAAAGAATGAATGAAAATTTCAAATGAAGAAAAAAAGACTGATGTGAATAAAAAGCAATATATGACTAGAAAAAAAGAAGAAAAATTTCTAAATAAAATGAATTAAAGACACATAGGAAATGAGCAAAAATAATGATTTAGAAAAAAAAATTTAATAAAAATGATTGTGAAAATGGAAGATATTTTCAAATAATGGAAGAAAAATAGAAAAAGAAAGAAACAATCTGTAAAAAAATAAACTGAATATAAAATTAAAATAAAAGAAATGAATAAAAAACAAGAAGAAAAAATGATAAAGAAAATAAAAAATAAATAAAGAACGACTGAAAAAGAAAAAGAAAAATGATAAATGAACAGACAGATCGATTCATGATATAAAAAGTAAAATATTCAGACTGAAAGAAACACTATTTTCTTTTGAGGTTTAAGAGCGACATTTCTTTTCTCTTTTTGATAATCTAATTCTTTTTTTAGTTTACTCTTTCAAATTAAAGACAATTCAAATAATGAAACCTGTAATTATTTCAGTACAGATTTTTTTCTTGCTTTTTAATTACTCATTTTCACATTTTAAATTATTACAATTACTTTTGTTTTCTGATGAAAGAAATGTTATGCCAAAAATTAAAGCCATAAATTAAGTATCTTTCATTAAAAAAAAATCATTTTTTTTAACTGAACTAAAGATATTGCTTATCATCGACTTACCTAATATCACAAAATGCTTCTTCCATTTTCCTTTTTAATTCTAGGACGATTAACATGTGGCAAGACTGTTAACATGCATAAAGTAATTAGAACATTCCCTTTTTCTTGTTTTTTAAAATGCTACACTAAACATTCACTACTAAGCCTGTAGATTTTAACAAAGACAATTTGTGCTTGGAACCTTGCAGACTAGCACTACAGAATGCCAAAGAACTGTACCAAATAACAGAAACTGCATCAATTGAGGACAACCAACAGCAGCAACAACTAAATTGGATAGCAGATATAACTTGAATAAAAATAATGAGATAAGCAGATGACATTCCACACTATTCAAGCAAAATGTTAGGAAGGAAACTTCTATCAATACTTGAAAGAGCCATGACAGTAACAGGACTTGAGAAACTTGAGAAATCAGGAAAATTATTTTAATAGGAATATAATAACAATAGTAATTCTGGTTGCACAGTCAATGAATGCCAAATGTTTTCTTATGAGGAAATGACAAATATTACTATTACCATTAACATTAAAGAAAAGAACATAAGAATTCATTTTAGTCTTTCAATATTTTGACTACTTATTTTGTTTATTTTTGTTGTTTTTATTAAGCATTTCACCCCAAGCAAGGCAAGAATGCCACTAGTACACAAGGAGTTACAGAGAGTGAAAGTAAGGGAAAAAACTGGGTATAGAGAGTATTGAGGAAAGGATACGAAGAATGATGAAGTAAAGTATAAAAAGAAGAAAGAGGATCAAGGCTTCAGAATATGTCGATTGACATTACATGTCAATTTTTAAAGATTATAGCTATCAGGGAAGCAAGTAAGAGGAAGGGAGTTCCACTGCTGGGAAGTGCAAGAGAAGAAGCTGTTGAAGTAGAAGAAATGGTTACATTTAACTGTTTTGACACTAAAAGGGTGGGACTGAAATGCCAACCTCGTAGCATGCTTAAATTCATGCAGTCATGACACCCATGAGAATAGCTTTTAGAGCAAATGCCATGAAAATATTTACATTCAATATGATGAAATATACAGTCGCAGACATATGTATGTGCATGCTTGCATGTGCGTGTGGGTATCTATGTGTGTGTTGATGTGTGCATGTGTATCCAGTAAAAAAGGAGTATTTTCATACACGAAACGTTATTTAATGTGTTTGCACAATAGATATATTTTGGTGCCAAATTTATGAATATGAAGAAGAGAAATCAGCAGCTGTAGATGTAAAAATTCCATTCTTGGAAAGGTTTATTAGAAATAAGAGAAAGAAATTATAAATCCAACAAAATTACTATTTATTTATATAATAATTATTTGCAGTTAATTCTTAAAGATATTTTCTATAAGACTTAACCAGCACTTGATACCATTTTTATTGAATCTATGGCATATTCTTTGCAAACTACTCTGTAAAATTACTCCAATAGTAGAAACAGTAGTCTTAGTGATTTTGGTTTCCAGGCTTGAAGCTATCCAATCCTCACTTTTCATTTGTAATAGATTTTAAAAGTGTCTATGCTGTCTTGTGAGTGATAAGTTGTTTTCCCTCCTACAATCCCTTTCTCCACAGCCTATCACTGCTCTGTTGCTATTTCCAAGGCAATTGTTTTGACAAGATACATTTCTTAGTTCTACCAGTTCTGATCTTCACAGCTAAAACACGCCATACCATGTACACTGTGAAACTATCCTCATTTGTTTCTTTTTCCCTTAGTGAAGAGGAAGTTTCACTTGGACAGCTTCTTCCCAAGACTCCTGAGAGGATCCTTTCCCAACCATTGCAATCCTAACCTCTTCAAGTCTAGGGTTAACTTCTTATTTGTTACTCTTACAACTCATACAATAACCTCCTTAAGTTTCCTCTATACTGAGTGGCTCTTGAAACTTGTATTAGCTGAATATAAATAAAAAGGAAATTCATTGTGATTATTAACTATTGACTAGATTCTCTTTCATCTTATTTTTGTGGCTGCTTTTACTTTTTACAACCAATAAAAATAAAGAATAACATTTCCTAAGATTTAAATTGACATCAGTTTCAGACAGGCTTCTCTATAGTTATTTGGTGTAAACAAACAATAGAGCAAAAAGTCCAATGGAAGGAGAAGAATGTAACGAAATTGCAATGATGCTTGCTGTTTAGTTTCTCCTTTCTAAACTGTTTATCAACCCTTTGCCAGTTATTTTTACTCAGGAAATACTTTTAGATTGTGAGATTGTTTTCGAGATAACAATCATTTAGTGATACAAGTTTTACTAATTAATCAATATTTGGATTAACTTTCCGAAGGGGGGGTAGATGCACATAAGTGAATATAATGAACCAAATATGAATTACAACTCAACTTAACAATTTCAAGCTGTTATCCATTACACTACATGCAACTCCAAGTATTTGATATTTCCCAGCAGTCACCCATCTAGATACTGACCAGGTTTGATGCTGCTTAACTTTGGTGATTATATTTCAATGTAATGTGGCCAAATATACTCAAGAAGAAGGCATATAAATATTCAAGTCTGTTAAAGAAAATCATTCTTGGGTTGGGTTGATTGATTTTATGACATGTGCCCCATCATCTCAAGAATAGTACCCCACAGAAACTGGCAAAAGCAATAACAATAATTCTAACCCTTCTCTTGGAACAATCAAGCTACCTCATATAAAGAAATTCAGGCAGCCTAGTTGAAAAACTAAAGGAAATAAACATTACTGACATTCATGGACAGTCTAGATATAAAAATCCCTTTACACTAATGTCGTTGTTAAAAAATGTCTGTATCTCTTAAAAAAGCATCTAACATAATCAAAGTGAAACCTTTCCATACTAACTGCTAAAATAATAAAAATCTGCCATCTGATCACCAATCAATGCTATTTCATATTAAATAATGATTTTTACAAACAAAAATTTGGAATTACCAATGGGATCACCTCTCAACAAAGTGATGGCATGCATCTTCTTTCTAATTTCTCAAGTATTTTACCCAAACAATCAACATACCTTTGATATATTAATGATGCTCTATTAATATATCCCCATGATACTGATTCACTTGACCTTGTAGATAGACTAAACAAAGTTGACAATACAATAGAATTTGCATACAAAAAGGAAGAATATGATTCCTTACTATACCTAGATATTGTACTACACCTCTTTGACAACAGCTTAAAACTTGGTGTCCACTGGAAATCATCCAATAAAATGATCTAATAAATTTCTATTCCCATCACAACAACAAAATAAGATCTGGTATAATCATCAGATTCTACTTAAGAGCACTCATAATTTGCAGCCCTTAATATTAACATGAAGAGGAGAAATACAATGAAAACACTTTCAACCTTTTTCAGTACCTTAATTATTTTATAATCAATGTGAAACAAAAGGCTCATCAAATATTTAAAAATAGAAAAACCCAATGAATCAAAAAAATACAGGGTGTTTCAAAAAGAATACGCCAAAATCATCATGTGATGTGTCAATAACGAAAAAATTTACAAACCTCTAGCATGAACACATGTGTTGTATATGCAATCAAATTTCATTTCATGTTTTATAAGTGCTCAATGTGGCCACTACCGGCAGCGTGGACAACATCAAGCCAATATGAGAATTCCCCCCAAACGCGCCTCACCATGTCACGGTCCACCGTTTTGATTGCAGTTGTTATTCGATCTTTCAAGTCATCGATACTTGTTGGAAGTGCTGGAACATATACTTGGTCTTTAACATACTCCCACAAGAAAAAGTCACACACAGTGAGGTCCGGGGATCTGGCAGGCCAAACACAGAGAGCAAGGTCTTTAGCACCTCTCCTCCCAATCCATCGCTGAGGCATGTTTTCATTCAGATAAGCTCTAACCCCGAGATGCCAATGGGGTGGTGCTCCATCTTGCTGAAAAATGAAGTCATTCGAATCTGCCTGCACTGTGACAATGGTGTTTGTTTTCGCAAACTCAAGCATGCAAAACGCCTCTGCTGAGGAGTCGCCATTTTGATTGATCTTCCCACAATTCAGCTGCACCGGAAGTTATACTAACGACAGCAGTGAAACTGACATCCAATCAAACTTTGATAACTACTCTATCAAATAACCACTGATTGAGTCCACTACAATGCTATAGACCTGAAAAAACAGCGTAATGATTTTGGCATATTCTTTTTGAAACACCCTGTATATTGTCCTACAAAAAAATTGTTACTACTCCATCTAAAACAATAAAAGACTTAGTCAATATGAAACAAAACAATAAGCTAAAACTTAAAAGAAGAATTTACTCGATCAACTGTAATAATTGTCACAAAAAATACATAGGAGCAATGTCAATGAATCTAAATGAAAGATTGTATGAACGCCAAAGGACATAAAATATATGTGTTTGTGTGTGTGTGTGTGTGTATTGTACTAGTCACACTTTAATTTGGGACTGACATGAATAAGAAAAATACTTTATCAATATGCAATAAAGATATTGATTTACACCTAAACATGAATACAATGGTTTGCATAAACACAATGTCCTTTCCTATACAGAGAGAATATATCAGGTGGACTTAACCATCTGGTGCAGTGAAATAGGGCTAGGTAGCTTGGACCTTTAAAACCCTCATTAACTGGTACTGTTGGTGGTGAAGAAAATTTCTTGTGTGTTACTTCGAAGCATGTCTGGTCCATTCTCTGGTAGTGGTCAGCTACTTCTGAAACCATGTGGTTTTATTAACCAATGAGTGACCACCTAATATCATGTGACCAATCTCTATATATAGGATTAGACAAATTTTACAAACCCAACATATATATATATATATATATATATATATATATATATATATATATATATATATATATAATGTACACATGGCTAGGTTCGAATTTCATCTTGGTCGATTTGTCAGGAAGGAGACTTCCTGATGTTATCGGTCTGGAGAGGGGAACATCTCAGCGTGTGGCACCTTTGGAAAGTGCCTGAAAACTATTCCACGAGTTGACCCAAGCCTTGTGAGTGAAATTGGACAGACAGAACATTTGGGGCCATCAATAGCTGTGCTAGCACAAAGTCACAAGTCATCATGACCGAGGGTTTGAGCGTACTGGTGTTGTTCAGATTGCTGATCATTCTAGATAACATACTATCCCCCAGAAACTCTAACTAAGGTCTGCTCAGTATAGTTGCAGCATAAACCACAGGTTGGCTCTGTGGGTGTTGAATAAACACAAATATGCCTGAGCAAGAGTCTGCATTAGGGATTGGCTAGCTACCCTAGTAGATGGGTATCCTCAAATACAAGTGGCCAGCTATTATATATATATATATATATATCCAACTGATACCAAATCCTGGCCTGAAGTGATCAGATGTCTAGCCATATTTAGGAGCTATGATACAGTCTCTCTGTGGATGACGGTGTATATATATATATATATATATATATATATATATATATTGTGTGTGTATATGTATATAATATAATGAAACAGTCTCTCTGTGCATGACGGTGTATATATATATATATATATATATATATGAAGAAATATAGTCTTAAGGTGTGCTATATTTATGGAATAAAGTGCTCAATATCAGAGATAGAGCGTGTGTAAATATAAAAGTGAACATAGAAGTCAACACTTAGAGGTGACAGTCTGTTTCATGCTATATCTATCTATCTATCTATCTATATATATATATATATATATATATATATATATATATATATATATATATATATATAAAGAGATAGGTAGATGAAGAAATTATTTTTAATAATTTCAAAAGCTATTTAAACAAAATTTTGAAAATTAGCAAAAAATGATATATAAAACAAAAAAATGAATGATTCAAAAATAAAGGAATTAATAGATTTATTCAGTATTTCTTTAATTAATACACCATTAATTAATCTTAATAATAATATACTCCACTAGAAAGTGGCAATCAAAACAATATGACTTAATGATATTTGACATATATTCAAAATGTCTAATTACCATTTATTTGTGCTGCCATTGCATTGGATCCAATTCCATGCTGTCTTTTAATTGGAACTTCTTATTGAGATTCATTTAATTTATTTAAGAATAATTTTTCACAGAATTTATTTTCTTAGCTTCTTTCTTTCATTTCTTTTTTATATCTTTTTTCATTTTCTGTTATTTATTTTGTCAGTGACAAATCTTGAATGAAAGTTCTTTAATTTGACAATTCTTCAAGCATGTGGGGGAGGCATTGATGACATATGTGTACAAATACCTAACAATCAGTAGAGCATCAAATTCAACATCTGCAGAATTCATCCATCACCCCCAGTTACCGTCACAACAATTGGCTTCTGACATCACAACAGGAAGAAGGGGTTGCCATTTTCTCCCCTTATCGCAAATATATATGTGGAATAATAAACATAGTACATTTCTGATTGTAACACCATTAGTTACTAAGTTACTAGTTAGAATGTGTGTTATGCTCTGTCATTACCTCAGATAAACAGTGGACCATTTTTTTTTTGATTACCACAACAGAAGAAAAAATATATCAGAGACACTGTTTTGTATTATTTAGAAAAAGAAAGAAAAAAGAAAGAAAAAAAAGAAAGAAAAAAGAAAGAAATGGTGGAGGATAAAGCTCTCATGTGTTTAACATGTGCATCAGTGAAATGGAAAACCTTGTCAAATTTTAATCTTTTCATTTGATGACATCAAAGAGTAGACAGACATGACAATGCTGGAACTCCTGAGAGTCACTGCCAACGGAACCCCCTGGAGGACCCACTGTATGTCTCAAGGTCCTCAACAAGAGATGAATATGCAAGATGACAAGTCCTGATCTGGTATCTTGTCTACAATCACTATCCCATTGCCGTGGCCTCCCTCTGTCTCTACTACAAGTATTTTCATGACAACTGTTCCGACAAGCTACTTTTGCTGATTTCCGGGCTACACAAATTTAAGGGAGCTACCAGACTTGCATCTCGGTCCCACCCTTTCATTGTCAAAACGGTTAAATATAACCGTCTCTTCTACTTGAACAGCTTCTTCTCCTGCACTTCCCATCTGTGGAACTCCCTTCCTCTTAGTTACTTCCTCGATGACTATAATCTTCAAATATTCAAGTGAACTGACTTTCTTAGAAGGGAAAGTATAGCTGTAGTGACTGTGGACATTAGGGAATGAAGTTTAGTAAACCACATTTAAATTGTTCTTTTTTTAAAAAAAAAAATCCCTCTACTGTTCTACTGTTACCAAGATGGAAAAGAAAACTGGGGGAAGATGGATTAATATAAACACCTCCAAATTTTTTTACAATTGTTTGCCCAATACAAGCCTTAAGAAACACTCTAGGTATAGGTTGCTAAGTGAGATTATTGTAAGGGCATACAAATTGTAAGGAAGTAAGATGTACATATTATGAGGGTGTAGAGGATAGATAATGGTTGACCCTAGACTTGAAGAGGTTAAGGGCATAGTAATTGGGAAAGCATCATCTTAGGGTCCTGTTCCACAATGCAACAGTTCTGGGGAAGAAATAGAACTTCCTTATAAATGGAATACAAATTGGATGTGGATGATATGACCCTTTGTATGGCAGGTTTTAACTTTAAAGGTCTGAAGTGGTAGAACAAAGAAATACATTTGCTATGGAAATAACAATAGAGTAGTGACAAGTTTGTTACTTTGTGTCTGTGGGGAAAGAGGTTGTAGGGTGGAAAAACAATTAATTACAATTGTAAATGCTTTTGAACTATGTCAAGGCTGGAAAGTGAGGATTGGTCAGTTCCAGACCAGATGTGACAGCAAGGCTCCATTTTTGGTTTGATCTGACCTTTGTAAAGAGAGAGCATGGCAGGAGGAGCCAGATATGCAATTATCCTTAGTTTTAAGGACACATACAAACTGGAGAGACATATAGAGACAAAAAAAAAGAAACAACATTTAGAACAAAAGTATCCTTTTTACTCAATTCCTGTTTCACTGCAGAAAACATTTCTTTCTAATATATTAGTGTTGACTTATTTTTAGGTTTCTTCAGAAGTTACAAATTGATATTTACTTGACTAATTCTAATTCATAGTCTTCTGTTGTGCTTGGAGACTTTGCTTGCAAGAAATCCTAGATTTCCCTTAAGAACAGTCAATCAAGATCAAATTGCTTATTCATGTCTTGTTCAAATAAGATTTAATTTTTAGCAAGATTTCCTAATTCACGGGAATTGATTTTCTTCCCACCATGTCTTAGCTGAATATTGCAAAGTGATACATAATGAGGGGAGATGGAATTTGTTGAAAAAGCTTTTGATTATCTTAAGAATTATGGAAGGATTTCTCAACATTAACAAATGATCAGTTTAAATAAAAATAAAGATAAAAATTGAAAATCAATCCAGTTTGAAAATCATTTGATAAATCTATCAATTCTAAATATATTTGGAAAATTAAAATTTGAGCAAAATAATTTTAGCAATTAAATATCTTCTTTATTTTTAATCACTCTAAATTTAATATGTGTGAATATTTTAATATGTGAGAATATTTTTTGTCTGAATTTTTGAGATGAAGGCATTATCATTATTTACACTATTTATATTTGGACTATTGTCCTCATCTTTGTTGCTGTTATCACAGTTTTTGGCAATTGTGCTCTCCACCCTTCCTCAGGTGTATATTGAACTGGGGAATTTACAGGGAATGAATTTCTGGGATGAGGAGTCATCATTATTTGCACTATTTATATTCAGACTATTGTCCTCATCTTTGTTGTTTTTATCACAATTTTTTGACCATTGTGCTCTTTGGCCTTTCTCAAGCATATATTTTTATTGCATCAAACATCAGACTCTTTATTAATTCTTTATCATTGACAATAAAGTTGTTGTATAAATTTCTAACCTTTTACAAATTAGTGAAATAAAGAAAATTATAATTTAGATTTCACAAATAATGTTTATGTTTTGAAATTCCATGAGGAATGTTTATCTATCATTTCTTTCTGTGGAGTCATTGACTATGGTTAAGTGTAAATGACAAAACTGTTCCACAAATGAATCTGATGAAGTTTCCAATAAATAATAAAGAAAAGAAAGAAAGAGCTAAGGGCAAAATAATATTTAGCAGACAAAATATATATGCAACTCAAAATGAACAGGTAATAAAGCAAAAAGTTCACAAAGTAAGAATGGTGTTCACACCTAAAAGGGATACAGTCAAGTGACTATAGCATTTTGACGTCAAGACAAGAAAGAATGAAAATATAATGGATGAGACTGAGAACTGATCCATTTGTATTTGTTAGGAAGAAATCCCTGAATGCATGCAGGATTTGTCTATAAATTTTAGGAAGGGGATGTTTTTAGCCGCCATTCCATGAATTAGAACCAACACCCACCCTCAAATCAAATAAAATATTATTATAATGTTAAGAAATTATGCAAATAAGATAATCTTTTTGAAAAGTTCCATGGCATTTACTAGGTTGAGTCATAAGTAATTTCCATTTTTGGACTCAATTGCAATGACAAATGTAACATCTTAATTAATAATCATACATGGCAGTTAAGACTAAATTTGGAATACATGTACATACATTAGTTTTTACATGGCAGCGTACACAGTGGATGAAAGAAGTTATTTCTTAATCTCACTCATTTACATTTACTGTATACATTTGCGTATCATATGACTTTTGAAGACCTAATTTTAAAGCTAATTTTAAGTGGGGGGCTCACATCATACACAAGATATAAAATTAGCATATGTACTACTGGCCCTGGTTATGCTGTTGACCAATTATGCTGAAAAAGAAGTACTGTATTTGCTGAACAATTGAACACACTGATAGATTGGAAACACCCAGATTTTGGCATGGAATATTTACGAAAAAAATGCACACATTACAACCTAAAAAAAATCAAAACTATAAGCTTACCTTCATGTGATCTTCTCACTAAACACAAAGAAACACTTACAGTATTATCACAAATTATACAATTGGGACTTTTTTTTAATAGAATTAGGGTAAGTTTTTGTAATCATTTCACCCCAAGCAAAGTGAGAATTTTCCCTGGTGCTCCAACTCTATGAATTTAAGTATGCTACTAGATTGGCATTTAGGTCCCACTCTTTTACTGCTCAAATAGTGAAATGCAATCACTACTTCTACTTCAACAGTTTCTTTTCTCACACATCCTGCCTGTGGAACACACTTTCATTTACTTGCTTCCATGATAACTAAAATCTTCAAAAATGTAAAGGCAACATCAATCGCCATCTTCTATCTTCTTGAATGCCACTCATGTTTTGTCTTTTCCTCAATCCCCCCTTTAATCAGTCTTTTCTCTCACTTTCACTCAATGCACACACCCCCACCCGGTGGACTTGTAGTATTCTTGCTTTGCTTGGAGTGAAATGATTAAAAAAACATATATAAGTTCAAATAAATATAATAATCATAATATATATACTAAATAAAAGAAAAGAAATAGTAATTGTAAATTATATCAAATTATTATATTTCTTTTAAGCAATATTTTTTTTTTTCAGTTAAACTTAAAATCTGTATTTTAAGATAAATATTTATTGTATAGGATAAATCATTTTTTGTTAACAGATTTATTGAAGTTTATGTGAGATTTATCTACTTTTATAAAATAAAATAAAAATAAATAAATTCTTATACTTATAGAAGCAATGAAATACCCTATAAAAAAAATTGGATTAATTGCCAGAAGGATGTGTGGGTGGTGTAACAGCTATGAGCACAAAAAGTGGAACTGGCGATCCAAGTTCCAAATTCATCTCATGTTTCTTGCATTTACTGTCGAATGTTGGCATATGGTTGATTGTGATGTGTTCGACATCTTTGCTACATCCTGACTACTTTCTTGTAGATTTCTCTCTACTAATGATTTTAAAGCTTCATCATCATCAAAGTCTGATGAACATGCTGGTCTGGCATTATCTTCTCCAGAAAAAACATTACAAACCAATTTCATATTTGCCAGTGAGTTGTAACCCCTTGATCATAAACAAGACATATTTTTCTCGATAACGTTAATCTATTATTTGATCTCCCATGATATCTTGTTATGTACTGTCTATACTTGTATAATGTGCGATCTTGCATGTCATGTGACCCCACCCCCCAAAAAATGGGGGGGTCACATGACATTTGTGATAATACTGTAAGTGTTTCTTTGTGTTTAGTGAGAAGATCACATGAAGGTAAGCTCATAGTTTTGATTTATTTTAGGTTGTAATGTGTGCATTTTTTTCGTAAATATTCCATGCCAAAATCTGGGTGTTTCCAATCTATCAGTGTGTTCAATTGTTCAGCAAATACAGTACTTCTTTTTCAGCATAATTTCCTTCTTTACTAATACGCTTAACATCACATAGAACAAACATTATACATTCTGATACAAACTTCAATTAATAATTGTATCAGGGTATGAAATTATTGATTCAGTCTCATATAGATATGTGTGAATAAGCAAATATCTTGAATGGGATGCTAAAATTCACATAGATAAAGAAAGAGTAATAGTGATATTTTTGTATGATGAACAAGATAGAAATCACTGCCAAAGGTTTGAACTTACTATCAATGTCTTTGAAGATGTAAACTAATCACTACACTACCATTATGTTCTATGTAGGTTTGTTATTCTGGGATTCAAATATACACATTTGCAGATACATGCATATAGAAAAGCCATACATGCTAAACTGATTTACAAATATCTGCCTTGTATCTACATTTAGAGTAAGAGCAGTTTGTCTGTGAAGACATTTCTGACAAGGCATTTGAACTTTCTTTAAGAAGGTAAGACTTTTTTATGGAAGCTCATAACAGACACCAAACAAGCTTTCTGTCAAACAGATTGTCGGTTGTGATAGAACATGGAGGAAAAAGTATGACATATGTTACTTTTTCTGTTTGTTTTTGATCATTTTTAAAGAAGGCTTTAAAGAATTCTGAGTGAATTCAACTTTTAGTTGCTGTCTATTTGACAATAAACTCTCTTTGATCATGAAAATTTTTATTCTTAGCATCTTTCTGTATATTTTATGTTCTCCATTTTTTTTCTCTCGCTCTGTTTTCCACTTCCTCTTTTTTCTCCATTTTTTTTTTATTCTCTTCTGTTTTCTTTGCTTTTCTCATTCACTTGCTTTATTTTCTCTTTCTCACTCTAATTCCTTCATTCTCTCCTTTGCTCCAATCTCTTTACTTTTACTTTCTTTTTCTAATTTTCTATTTATTATTTCTTTTTTCTTTCTCTTCTTTCTTGTTAATATCTTCTCTTTCCTCCATATTGTTTAATAGCATTCCCATCATGCTTCACTTCACATGTGAGTTATCTTTCACAATTTTTTTAACATGTTTTTTTCATAACCTATTATTTTTTATCTGCTTTTATTTATTCTTTTTTATAATCTATGATTTTTATTTTTGTTGATTCAAAGTTTCATTACCTTTCAAGCTCTGGCTCAATGGCTGGCTATGCCAGCAGATTCTTGATTGCATAGCAAATACCAGTAAAGATCATAAAAATGTCTTTAAACATCAAAAAAGAAATTTGAAAAAAATATTTTGTATTGGAATTAGGATAAAAAGAACTTTATCTCTAAGGGTTCACATTACGTTTCAATATTAATGTAAACTTTGTTGATAATTGAGTCGGCCATCAAAATTGATAGACAAGTATTTCCACTGTGGAACTTGATTTGCTGAAGAGAGAGGAAATATTTTAAGATTTGTTTTTAAATAATAATTTTCATCTTTTCTCTTCAGTATTTAGGAAGTATTACAATAAATTAACAAGATGAATTATTTTCTTCAGTTTATACTTATCAACAAGACAAAACTCAAAGTGAATATTTTACAAATTTTAACAAAGCTTTTGCATTAATTTTCTTGCAAATTGACAACATCTTGTTTAAGTGTGACATCATTGATTAAAAGAAGAGATATTTAAATGAGAACTTGCAGGAAGAGAACATAAATACAAATAAAGAATTGGAAGATCAAAGGTCTCAAGGTGTCATCCCAGATGCACAGTTTATAACTGTTTCTCTTTCAATGTATATATATATATATATTGTTATGCTGTGGTGAAAAAAAATTTTTTTTCTTCCACCGAATGAGTTTGAATCGCTCATCGCCACTGTTATGATCCAGTTCCTTGTACCACGCTGATAGTCCAAGGTAGAACCAATAAAGAAGAACTCGAACATGGATATGGAATAACACAGATATATTACAAACAGGAATATATGCAGAGAAGCAGAAAGTGTTAGTACGAACAATCAGGTTTAGTAGTAATCGTCTAAACATGACTCTGTTTCGGACAGCCTCTGACTCAACTGACTGACTCGCTTGCTCTGACTGACTGATGGACTTCTGACAGACTTCACTCCAGACTTCAAACTGAACTCCAGACTTAAGATGGAACTTTAGACTTCAGATGGAACTCTCTGCTTCCTCTTGAGGTGCATTATTTATTACGTATGGAATAGTTCATTATGTTATTATGTGTAAGGTCCCATAACATATATATTTAATGATTTCCCCCCAAGCAAAGTAATACTTCCACCATGTAGAAAAATTCAAGAAAATAAAGAACCAAACTTGGATATATATATATATGCGTGTGTGTGTGTTCTTTTAAGCATTTCACCCCAAGCAAGGTAATACTTCCAATAAAATGCAAGGAGTTACTAGAAGTGAAAGAGAATGAGAAGACTTTAGTGAGGAGAAAGGACAATAAAAAACAAGTTTCAAGAAAGCAGAAGATAGGGATAATACCATTAAGACTCAAAGGGTTACTAGATTTGAAAGATCATGATAAGAATTTAGGGAGGAGAAAGGACAATAAAAGAACTGATTTCAGGAAGACTGAAGGCGGCAATTAGTGTCACATATAAATTTTTGTCAGAGAAACAAGAAATTGGAAGAGAGTTCCACAGGTGAAGAGTGAAAGAGAAGAAACTATTAGAATAGAATAGAATAGAATAGAATAGAATAGAATAGAGTTGCATTGAGCTAGTTTAACATGTAAACAGTGAGACCTAATTGCCAATCAAGTAGTGTGCCTTAAATTCATACAGTCAAGATAGCAAGGAGGAAAGCTCATCAGAACAATTGTCATGAAAATATTTGTAGAAAAGAGACAGTGAAAAAGTAACTGAAGTCAAGGTGCCAGGTGAGAACTGATTACATTAGAGTATGTGGATGTGGGTGTGTGTCTATGTGTGAGTGCGCATGTGTGTGCAGCTCTATACAATTATACTTATTTTGATTAAATTTTTGTGTATTTATTGAGGAAGTGTGTCAGCATTGGAGATATTTGTGGATATAGTCAGTGTAGACACAAAAATCAATATTAAATAGTGACTGTCAGTTTGACACTTCAAATATCACCAGACCATCTAACAATGTGCTCTGATGGTGTGAAACTGTCACTATATAGTTTTCATTACCAACACTGTATGTATGTATGTATGCATGCATCGTTCTCTCTCACAATCTCTCTCTGTCTCCCTACACACACACACACAAACACACACACACGCATATATATATATATATATATATATATATATATATATATATTATGCAGCAATCCCTCTTTTATGCAAGTTTCATTGAAAACAACCAAAACATTCAGACAAAATTGTATGAATGTTTAGCCATTATTAAGGATGGATTTTATTTTACTTCTAACTGAATATATAGATTGTTTTATGTATGTATTGAAAGTTATAAGAATGTTTTATTTTCCAAACATGGTCAGCACATTGTGGTCATGTTCATAGTTGATATTATTGAGGTTGGCTTTTTCTTTTATATTAATAATGCTTCCATTATTTTTAGCCCTTTTTGCACATGTGGATGATGCTATTACAATTCTCTTATAAACTATTATATTATGAAGAGAGTTCGATAGCTCTCCATATGTATTTAAATAAGACCTAATTGAGCTATGGTCAGAAAGATGCATTGTTAGTTTTCTTGTTAAACATGTAGTATATTGAATATAATTATTTACAAATTATCCAACATATATATATATATATATATATATATATATATATATATAAAAGTGAACATTGAAGTCAACACTTAGAGGCGACAGTCTTTTTCATGCTAGATGCAATTGTCAGGCCACGCAATTGTCAGACTCATGGCCTGACGATTGCATCTAGCATGAAGTAGACTGTCACCTCTAAGTAGTGACTTCAATATTCACTTTTATATTTACACACGCTCTATCTCTGATATTGAACACTTTATACCATAAATATAGCACTCCTTAAGACTATATTTCTTCATATATATATATATATATATATATATGTATGTATGTATGTATGTATGTATGTATATATATATATGTGTGTGTGTGTGTGTGTGTGTGTGTGTGTATATAGTCTTTTGTCACCCACAGACAGACAGACTGTTTCACTGTATCACAGCTCTTCAGTGTGATAGACGTTCGATTGCTTCAAGCCCAGATCAAAACCCAACCAATTTGGTATCAGTCAGAGATTCTAGGCTATCATCCCGCGGCAGAGACGAAGGCAAATTTTAATGTTTTCTATGCAAAATATGTCAGTGGTCCAGAGAGCTCAATTCAATTCAGTTGAGCAATGCATTAATAGTGCTATGAGCCACTTTTTTTAAAATTATCCTTTTCTCAAGAGAGCTCAACTGGATTTCCTGGGAGCATATATATTGTCATCAACAGACAGACTGTTTCGCTGTATCACAGCTCTTCAGTGTGGGTAGATGTCAAATTGCTTCAAGATAGGGTTGTAACTCAACCGATTTGGTATCAGACAGAGTTTCTTTGTCTCAGTCTGTCTATCCCTAGGCTTCGTCTCATCCTCTTCACTTTTGTTTGGGTTGCTATTGTGCAGCCTACAAATGTATGAGCATGCACACACACACACACACACACAGACACTGACCCCACACACTCACATGCACACACATACACACACTATTCCCCCTATGCACCCACATACACACACATATATATAAAGAAATGATGGATTTTATTTTTTTCATCTGACATAATTTTATTACTTGAATTGTTATTTTTAATGTTACAGAATACAAAGACCAAGGCCAGAATAGTCATTGAATGACAGGAGTGCCCCTCAGGTGGGGGTATTCTGACAGTGATGGATTGCCTTTGTCTGGGTTGTGAATATAAGTCCACAATGGTGCAAATTCAACAAAGGGTCTCAAGAATTCTGAAGCATCGATCCATCTTCCACACCCAGGTATGCAGCTAGCTAATATTACCCACAGAGGGATGCTGAGCCAATGTGCAACATGTGTTCCTGTCACATCAGTCCTGCTACTGCCTCTTAGAATCCAAGATGCATTTCTTAGTAAAACGAATACCAAAAATAAATGACCCTTTTTGTTGATACCATTTTATGTAGTAGTGTGGAGATACCAAGGCAACACAGAACGCAACATTAGCAGATACCCATATTTGAGTAGGTGCTATGCTTTTTAAACAATGTTTATTTCATCTGCCATCCTGCATACTTGATAAAGGCAAATAGATCCCTGATCTGGCTGCTTTGGCTTCTCAGCTAGAGAGGGCTTCACAATCAAGCAGGGTTCAATTTGCCTTCCTGTTGTATACAGGCTGGCAGATAAAATAAACCCTGTTTAAAAATGGTTTAAAAAAGTGTTTGTAACATTTTAAGTCTTAGTAGCTCTCCACTTTTAATTTTTTAAGTTGTGCATTGAGCACTTTTTAAATACCAGATCTAACAGTAAAATTGTCCAAATCCTGATCATAATTGTCCATCTCACAAAATGTTTCATATCTAAAACACCATTAAAGTAAATGAGTTTCTTTTTCCCAGGTTTTCAGATAAAACATTTAGTCATCTTGACACCATTTGTTGTAAGAATCAATGGAAAATCCTCTAAGTTATTCAGCTAGAAAGAGAACAAGTTAAAATCATTTTGTGTTAGTCACACTATGTATTCCCAACTGAGCAATGGTGAGAGAAAAATCCTCATTCAGGTTTTCAGTAATGGTACCAACATTCATACTCTGGCTTCCATCTTCAAAGTTCATTCAAGAAACATCAAGAGAACAGTGAATGAGTTTAAAAAAGAAGGAACAGTAGAGAGGAAAACTGGATCAGGTCACAACAGCAAGTGGGATCATCATTTCAACTTAGAGCTAAATAAATAATATTCCAGTAAGATATCTTTAATCATTTCTAAGGTACAACAAATCAAATCTTTATCTAACAATTGGACAATTTTGCTGTTACATTATTTGAACAATTTTGCTGTTAAGCCTTGTATATCCTTTTCCCGGACAAGGTAAACCTTGTCTGTAAAAGCAGTTTTATTGTGTGTATATATATATATATATATATATATATATATATATATATATATATATATATATATATATATATAATTATTTATTTAAAAAAAATATAACATGAATATGTTATAAAATCACTACAAAAATAGACATTTTGCTTCAACACCTCCGGTGTCTTATCAAGTGATGATGTTGAATGTAAAATAAATGGTTTTAAAAGTTTCAAATTAATTAACGATCCTTCTCAAGGGGAAAACGTTGTTACAAAAGCTAGAATGACCAATCAAAATACAAGTATAAGAAAATTCAAAAAGCTTGATAATGAAGTCATGTTAATAGCTATTCAGATCTTTAAAATACGGATAATATTAAAAAAGAATTTATTCTAACCAATAATTT
>OZ010598.1:93423770-93551270 GCA_963932145.1 Acanthosepion lycidas | reverse complement strand
ACAATTGGCTGTTGAGAAAATACATAATAGCAGAACAGTAGACTGTTAACTTTAAAATCCTATATTTTCAAAAAGAAATTCTTAGATTTTCTTTTACTTTGCCAATGTGTAAGATGACAGTACGTAACAGGAAGTGCCTCTTCTCCAGCCAGGCAATAAGTAGTAGTTTTCTTTTGTTTAGAAACATAAACTTTTGGGTTCAGACTTTGTTGCTAATCAATGGTTTATCTTTTAACAAGGACAAAATTTTTTTATTTTATTACTACTTTCAACCTGTTGTGCATTTGTTCTCTTTCTGTATTGTTTTATTGAAAGCATTTTTAATAGAATGGATACCTCCATGGAAGATGTACATACCAATTCAATGGGAATTGTAACAATGAAGATTTTGACACCTAGACAGCTTTTGAACTTGCAAGAATCAATATTAAAACTATAAATAGTGAGTTACATTAAACTTATATAATATTTCAAGTTCGGTGTTGTAGAGACTGTGTCTCCATTTTCAAGAATACCTTGTATTTGCATAACTGTTTTAATCATATATATATATATATATATATATATATATATATATATATATATATATATGAATATAAAATATTTCCCATTGTGTTGATGCTAATAAAATAGTGATTGATGTATACATGTTTAACGGATTTATATTAATAAATATACATTTTTTCCTCGCTGGTAGCACAACTCTGAATTTCATACAGAATGCAATTCTCATGCATCTGACGATTGCATTGTGCATGAAATTCAGAATTGTAATACCAGTGAAGAAAAAAATGTATATTTATTATTATTATTAGTATATATATATATATATATATATATATATATATATATATATATATATATATATATATATATATATGTATATGTATGTATATATATATATATTATAATTTTATCATATAGACAAAAACAGTTTACTCACTACAAGGATGCAACTTCAATTCAGTGCATTTCAACTGCACCTCGATGGGTGAGAACCGAAAATGGTTATGAACAATTCTGCCTGTAGGCAAGCCATATGTGAAGCATCACTTCATTCCTATACATTACTTTTTTCATTGTTTTATAGCCTGGTTATCAAGTCATTGATGATAGACTTAGGAATATTTGACTGATATCATATTTCCTCAACACTAGGATATTCACACTCCTCACCCCAAACCTTAGAGTTTTTTAAAAGATTATTTATAAAATTAAAGCAAGAAATATGTTGTCTAGTAAATATGTCTTGATAGGGTTAGATTTACACAGCCTAACTAACCACATAAATTTTATTTCATTCTTATTTTAATTACTTTCTTTGTTTTTTGTTTTTTTTCTTTCTTCATTCTTTCTCTTTCTTTCTTCTTTATTATTTTGGCCAATATTTTGGTGCATGGACTTAAAACAATTAATTTTGGATCCAGCTGAAGTCAAGAATGAAAATGACGCACTACAAAAAAGATTTTGTTGCTTTGAAATAAATATACTTGAATGTTCACTTACTTGGGCTAAGCCTGATAAGCCAGGCCCCTGGAGTAGCCATTGATATATGCATATATGTCTGGATATATATATATATATATATATATATATATATATATATATATATGTGTGTATGTATGTTTATATATATATATATATATATATATATATATATGTATGTGTATGTATGTTTTTATATATATATATATATGTGCGTGTGTGTGCGTTCTTTTAAATCAAATATGTGGTGCAGTTCAATTTATATTACAATGAATCATTCATGCAAAATGTACATTATTAAACTTAAAGATATAAAATGGCAAAATCTCTTCACAAACAAAATTTTAAAGTTGCATTAACCTACAAACGACTCGATGAATGTTATGGTCCTTGTTTTTAATAACTACAAGTCGTACAAAAACGAATAGAAAGTAATGGATAAAAACTTTTGGAGTGTGCAGTTGCAAAGCTAATGCTGAATTTTTTTTAAATTTAAGAGAGTGCGTTTTTTACTAATATGGTAATTTGAGAATTTTTTCATTCTTGAGTTCAGCTGGATCCAAAATTCTGAAATTACTATATTAGTAAAAGATGCACTCTCTTAAATTTTCAAAAAAAAATTCAACCTTAGCATTGAGACTGCATGCTCTAAAAGTTTTTATCCATTAACAATAACACATTTCTAAAAAAAACGTTTTGATTCACATTTAATTTTTTGTCTCTGATGCTACCTGAATTTTACTAAAAACAAAATAATTTCCATGCCTGAGGATGACTGAATGTACAGTTGAAAGTACTTGCAGATTAAAAAAAGGCCTTATACATCTTGTAGTTATTAAAAATAAGGATCATAACATTCATCGAGTGATTTGTAGCAACTTTAAAATTTTGTTTGCAGAGAGATTTCACCATTTTATATCATTAACTTTATTAATCTACTTTTTGTATGAATGATTCATTGTAATATATATATATATATATATATGTGTGTGTGTGTGTGTGTGTGTGTGTGTGTGTGTGTGTGTAATCAGAAACACTAAACCTCAAACAACCACACTACCTATATTTTGACCGTTAGATATCCTCAGGCAAGCAGATTGAAAAGTTTAGTGGATTCCACCACCACAATATACAAACACCGGAAGTTATGTGTGTATATATATATATATTTATATGTATATAATAAAAATGCTTTTACAGACAAGGTTTACTTAGTCTGAGAAATGGATGTACCAGGTTTAACAGCAAAATTCCCCAAATCATGTAATAGCAAAATTGTCTAATTGTCAGATTAAACTTTGAACTGTTGTATCTTAGAAATTATTAGATATATCTTAATGGAATTCTCCAAGGTTTTATTACACTATTGGACTCTACTTTGAGGAATAAGAATGCATTTAGCTCTAAGTTGAAATGATGATCCCTCTTGCAGTTCTGACATCCTGATCCAGTTTCCCTCTCTACTGTTGCCACTTTTTAAACTTATTCACCGTTCTCTCGATGGTTCTTGAACAGACTTTGAAAATGGAAGCCAGAGTATCAATGTTAGTACCATTACTGAAAGCCTGAATGATGATTGTAAAAATTCATATATAAATACCGAAGTCTTAGAAAAACTAACAAAATATGGCACCATATTCACCAGAATAATACTTGATGATCTTTTGCAACCAAATTCTCATATTTCTTACTTATTAAAAAGTGATATGCAATTTATGTTACTTTAAATAAATGTTGGGAGACTAGAGTCAATACACAAAAAGTAATTACATCTGAACGCAAAAAAAATTGTCATCCGTGTATTGTTTCTTTCTCAGTTATTAATATTTATCCATTATTGTTTGCTGAAAAGTTTTGTATTAATATGTTAGACATTTTTTTTTCTTCTTTACAAATTGTTTAATGACGATGCATAACTTTTGGATCGCATCAACTTTCTGAAATGAAAAATGCAAAAGGTTATAAAAAACTTTGACAGCTGAATAATGATGCAATGAATTGATATAAATAAAAGATTTTTAACATCAACCTCAAATAATAATCAAAACTTAGAGAAAAATCTTTTCCCTTAATTTTGATAAAATATGTAAGGAATTCATTGAAGTTATTCAAATCTGCCAAAATATATAAGTTATTCAAATAATACCAGTTTAAAATAAATTCTCAAACAATGATGAGAGATCAGCTTCATTGTATAATCCCAAAGTGTTTTGAATGTTCAATTCCAAGCTGGCCGCACCAAATAATAGAGCTGTTTACCTTCATTTTTATAAATGAAATTATTAAATATTAGCAGCTATTCTTTCATTCTTTTTTATACTAATGTTCACTCAATACAAGACTCGAGAGCCACTCAAGGTAAAGAGTTACTGTTAAAATGCGTATGATGAATGAGATAAAGTGTGATATGAATGAAAGAGTAGTTGGTAGCAAGTGATGATTATGAAACAATAAATAACAGTTAACCCTTGACTTGTAGATCGTTTGACTGATTGATTTGTTTTTATGACTTATCAACGTTTTGAAGGTTATTTAAAGCCAGAAAGTAGTTTTAGATTGTAAGAATATTTTAGAGATGAAAATTATTTAATGAAACAAGTCTTACTCATTAACCCATAGCTAGGGGAAAAGAGGTGGATTCATACCTTTCCCAATGGTATTTGCATGTAAGTGAACATAACAACACCTACTGAAATTGGAACTTGGCTCTGTGATTTCCAATTCCCAGCTGTTATCTATTAGACTACCCACACCTCCAAATTGACAGAACCTGGTATTTCCAAGTGGTCACCCATCTAAGTATTGACTATGCCCAACATTGCTTAACTTAGCTGATTGTAAGAGACCCTGTTCTTCAGTGTGATTTAACTGTAAGCCATGAAGAGAATAAGATTGTAGCATTTTGCTTTATAAAATAGAAATTGTTCGAAAAATGTTCTTAGAATGGACTTTTCTCCTTACATGTTGAATTTTTAAAAAAAATTTTTCTCTTGGTGTTCACTCTGTACAAGGCCGAAGAGCCATTCAAAGTAGAGGGTTACAGAGTAAGAGGCACAACTTATGCAGATATGTGGGGAAGATAACAATAAACTTGAACAGGTTAAGATTGTAGCGATTGGGGAAGCAACCTGTGAGGCAATTCCACAAGGCAGTGGTTCATGGAGAGTACCTGCCCCAGTGGTACCTATATCTCACCAAAGAAATATCAAGTGAAGGCAAATGATTTCTTACAATATGTGTGGCATGGCAAGCCTTAGCCATAAAGGTTAGAACTGGTGAAACAAAGGAATGTAGTTCGTCTGAGTACTTTCCGTAGAAATAGCAATGGAGAAAACAAGAAGTTTGCAACATCTTATCTTAAAGAAAGGGGTTGTAGTGTGGAAAACAAGTTGTCATCTACAAGGATGCAGACAACACTTTTAGAGTCTATCAAGAGTGGAAAGTTGGGAGTGGGCAGCTCCTGTCTCTATATGGCATGCAAAAGAAATGGTTCATTTTAAGTATTGACATAGTTGAATCAAGATGAAACATGAATCAAGGCAGTGAAAAAGTAACAATAACAAGGAGTGAAAAATAAACTATCAGGATTGCTTATCAGAAAGTATCAATCCCTTCATGACATGGGTTATCATGGTTCTCCACAACTTCCTATCCTTAGTGAACCATAGCAGTTTGTCTCCCTTTGCTAAGCCTCCCAATTCCCATTCTACCATCCATTCAAATGAACTTCCCCTATCTCTCTTACCCTCATTATACCCTGAGGGTGGTTTAACTTTTCCAAGCCCTCATTATGAGTTCAAAAAATTTCAGTTCTCTTTCTGATTTTATGTTCTTTTTGTTGTAATTTATTAAAGATTCCTCATTGCTTACTGTTATGCTAATTTACCCACACATGTATGGACATTCCCAGCTATAAATAGGAGCAGGTACTGCCTTTTGAAGAGGGAAGTTTCCAGCAGTCAGCTCTGACAGTTGGACCGAACGTTCTTGCTGTAACCCTCTCATTTGTATATGTTTGTATTACTGTTTCTGTTAATATATTTGTTTAACGCAGTTCCTCTCTTGTGTCTTTATTTCTGGCCCTAACAAGGCCACAACACTTACTCACTTCATCCATGGAATTCACAGTATCTTTCTGTAGAACCACATTTCCAAGCCCTCTTTATAAGTTCAAAAAATTTCAGTTCTCTTTCTGATTTTAAGTACATGTACATTGCTTACTGTTATGCTAATTTACCCACACATGTATAAACACTCCCAGCTATAAATAGGAGCAGGTACTGCCTTTTAGAGAGGGAAGTTTCCAGCAGTCAGCTCTGACAGTTGGACCAAACATTGTTGCTGTAATATAATGGGAGTCGTGAGGCTTAGCAAAGGAATAAAAACTACTTATGGTTCACTAAGGATATGAAGAACCTCATTTGTAGAGATTTTTCAACGTTCCCTTCCATATAAGAAAATGGATATCATATCACAATCCAACACTCTTTTCACCAAATAGCAATACAGTAACCACAATATTATACACCTACTAATGAGGTAGCCTTTTTAGGAGTTACTCTAAATTTCAGATATTTGTACTAACAGGCTGATGATGACTGTACAAATATAAAAATAATTATCTGTTAGTTAAATTCTATATAAGTAATACTTCAGAGACTTAGAATTTAAGATTTAACCCATTACTCATCCTAGTCACATAAGTATTTGGATATCGTCATGACCATCATTGCTGTCATCATCAGCATCATCAGCAGAAGTCCCTTATTTGGACCTAGTTGTAGGAAAGCTGAGTGCTTGGCCCATTCCCTCCACATATCTAAGCTATGTAGGATGTCTTGGGCAAGTAGATCTGACGGATCCCATCCCTCTCCAGGTTACACCAAACCTGATGTCCTCCAACTTGAAGGCCCTACTTGTTCAGGGATAAATGACTGTTGATTCCACCAGGTGAACATTTTACCCAGGCTGTTGACTTCAATCTAGGAAATCCCCTCCTTAGCAATGCCATGTCATCACCACACTAGCTGCATATATCTGTGGCAGCCAGTTCACTCCATTTTGCTAGCTGGACACCAGTCCACCCTATTATCCTAGCTGGCTGTTGACTCGGCAAGAAAGTTCATCTGCTCTTTGGCAGGTCTTGTTTTTAATCCTGCTGAGTGTCTAACCACCTTGGTGACCCGACACTTTGAATATAAAGTGTCTGATTATTATAGAAGAGTAAAGAATGAAGTAAATACAATATTATCTTTTGGTAGTGATGACAACCAATGATGTTGAAAATGAAAGAATAGATATGATGTGATTGATAACACTTTTCGGCTTGAAAACATTTTCTTTGTTATCTCTAATTGATAGGATGAGGTCAAACTCTCACTGGCTAGCTATACATAATAACTAACAAGAAGTGTCTAAAGAATGCACTTAAGTATCCACTAAATATACTTTTAAAGGTGTGATATGATGCTTTCATAGACGTAGGTCTAAAATAAAAGATGAGTACAAATGTCAGAAGAAAGAGTCTGGGTTTGTCTACACTTTGCTTGTTTTTAAGCTCAAAGAGATAAATTCCACTTCTGTTTCTGTTCAAAGAGAAAACTAAATTAAGAGAGTGTCTTTAAAATATCATCCGTGGTTGATTTGGGGAAAATCTGTCAAATCTATTTGAAGCAAACTAAGGTGCAAGAAAATCAATACTGAAAGGAAAGACTTGTTCAGTTTGTATCAATCATCTCAGGCAAAAGGTCATGGATTATGTTTGTCAAAATTCAGAAGGGAAAGACTTGTTCAGTTTGTATCAATTATTTCAGGCAAAAGGAAACGTATTATTAGGTTGTTGTTTTACTATTAGATGGCATTAGGAGTGTTTAGTTTTAATTCCATTTAAAACAATCTACTGATCGTATTGTGGCAGTTTTATCAAAGTGTATTTGTTTTTAAATTTATCAAAACTGGTTTATTCATTTTATAGATTATAATATCAATAATGTTCTCCCTTTTTCTGAAGTTTTGGTCCACAAGTTTTGCAAATACGCTTGAAGAAAGAATGAATCCTTCTCCTCCCTCTAGCTATGTGTTAAATAGTAAAACTTCTATCTGGAGAAATCATTGTTGTTCTAAAAAAAAACTGTTATTGCAATATTCAGTGGCAAAATAAATTAATATTACTGTCCAAAATATATTTTGGCTTTAATAAACCACAAAAGGTTGATAAGTCATAAAAAAAAAACAATCAATCAGAATGAATCAGATTCAATTTTTCTCATGTCTAGGAACCATAAGCCAACTTTCACTGATAGAAAAATCCAATGAAATTCTTTTTGTCCCAGGTAACAAAAGTTATATCCCTTGAAGACTCTGCTCTATTGTGCCCTAATTATTTTTTTCAAAGAAAAAAATAGATTCTGAAATTAAAATTTATGAAATATATCTTGTGTGATATTGGTTACTTGCTTATATTGATGCTAAAATGTCACAAAACATTAAACTAAATTCATGGATCTTCTTAATAAATGTTCTGTACAGTGTGGCATAGATAAATCCAAAATTTTTACATGGCAGCAGTAACATGATGTCACAGCCTAGTGAGGTTTCAAGAGGACCATTAGAAAGTACTATACCTCAGTAGCTGTCTAGCTATTGATGCACAAGATGCTTGTAATTGACATGTTTTCAGAATATGATTGTTGAGCTGCTGTCATGGAGAGCCTTCACGCAGGTTACAAAGCCAAGAAAATCATTAAATGGTTTAAATACCCTAAAACTATGATCTACAACCTTGTAAAGAATACATGGAGTCTCAGACAACAAGGACAATTTCAGGCCAGAATGCAAGACTCATAAGAAGCAGTTGGCTTCACCAGGACGCCAGAATTTGTTGCCAACATTACTGAGGTTATCAAAAAGAACCCCAGCAAATGTATGATAAAAATCACCAAGGAAATGGGCACCAGCAAGACAACAATCAGGTGCATTGTCAAGGATGACTTGAATTATAAATCTTAAGTGCTCAAGAGGTGCTACTTGCTCACCATACCATTTATGGTCACCCCTCATTGCTAGACTGCAATCCTCTTGACTATTTTGTGTAGACTGTCTTGGAGTGGAAGGTGAACAGCAGGCCCAACAACATCAAAGAAACCATGGACAACATAGACAGGAATGCCATTGCCAAGGCCTGCTCCAGCTTCAAATCCCTACTGGAGAAAGTGGAGGCTGCTGATGGTAGCCATATAATGTTTCATTGAAATATATTAATTTGTTATATAGAAAAAAGCTATTTCATTATCCATTATTTTTTTTCTGGATTTATCTGCACTATATTGTATAACTTCAGGCTCCACAGACTGATGACATTAATACGAGTCTCTTTAAACAAATCTCTGCTGACTGCTAATCCACATGTTGCTTTTTTAGTCCAATTAAAGTTAAGATCAATCCATAATGAAGCTTTATCTTCCTATCATCATAGTTCAGTTATTTACTATTTTAAATGCTAGTGTGATGCTGACTATATAGGTAGAAACAATCAGAGTTTGGAAGTGAGAATAAATCAATGAGATGGCTAGTATTCATAAAGGGCAATTCAATAATAGATGTGTCAGTACAACCAGGTCTGCTCTAGTTGAAAGTCTGTTATGTAGACCATCTGTGAACTGTATCCTATCATCAGAACATGTCCTCAGTTCTGAATTAAGTAGACTTTCATTTGATAATATTGGAGACAATTATATATTAATGAGTGGCTTTGGGATCTGAATGTAATATTCATGTGATTTTGATTAGGTTATGTATTAAGAATTAATTTTAAAGGGAATATTTGCAAATATGAAATGCAACCCAAATAAACTAGTCTATTTCTCAACTTTCTTCTGTGCATGACAATTTAAACCACTGTACAATCTCTTAAAGACTTAACTTGGCTTATAGCCATATTACATTTAAACTTTGGTTCCCATATGATCACTGAAGTTAAGCAACATCAAGCCCGGTCAGTACCTAAATGGGTGATTGCTTGGGAATACCACATGCTGTTAGATTGAATGTACAGGATAATGGCTCTCAGAATTGTTAATCAGACATCTGAGATCCAAATTTCATTGGGTTTGTTATATTAACTTATGCACAAATAGCCTTGGAAAAGGTATGAATCCACCTCTTCTCCCCCAGCTATAGGTTAATTAGTAAAATTTGTATCACTAAACCATTATTATCTCAAAAAAAAAACTTACAATCTAAAAATATTCTCTGGCTTAAAATAACCTACAAAGGGTTGATAAGCCATAATTTGTCATTTATTTTCACATAATAAAATAAATAATCAAATGTTTTGATCACCTAATAACAACATATGTGGTACAAACCTAGTGTATCATAAAACATTTGCAGTACACTTTACTTTTAATGTATCATAAAACATTTGCAGTACACTTTACTTTTAATGTATCATAAAACATTTGTGTCACACATCTAATGTGTTATAAAAATGACAATTCTTTCAAAAATTATAACAAACTATCAACAAAAGTACAAATTGCTTTCTAATATAACCCTCTACCTTGAGTGATGGGGAACCTTACTGAAAAAGAAAACATATATAATCATTTGTCTACTTAAGGATGTCTTTCCTTGTATTAAAAATCTAGGTAAGAGACATTTTAAAACTAAATCTAGGAACTAGTGTTTTTATGTTTTTTACCACTAAGTCACTAAAAATTTTGGAAACTACATCATCATAGCTGGTGTGATGGTCAACAATTAACTGAATACAAAATTGTGATAAAAAAGAACTCATGACTTTTGCATGAGTTATTTTGTTCAGGATATTTAACTGTCATTTCTGTCAGAATTTCTGGGATGATGAGGAGGAGGTACCCTTATTTACAATATTATACATTTGGACTATTATCCTCATCTTTGTTGTTGTTATCACAACATTTTGACTCTATGGCCTTCATCAGGTACATATCAATCTGGGTAACGTACAGGGAATTCTGAACTGAAGCCTTTTATTTAATCCATAGCAGTAGACTGTCCTCATTCCTCTGTCAAAGTCTAGAAATATTTTGTTTTGTTCTTATTTTTAATACTGCTCAGTTATTGCTCACCAGATTTCACTAAGTTCAAGTACACACTAAAGATTGAACTCGTAATCACTATGTCACCATATTCATGAACCAGTGCTTTAATTCATTATTCTAAGCCATTGTTCTGAAAGACAATTTGCTGTAATGAACTTGGAGCCTTAAAACTAACCTTCATGCTGTTTAGTGCTGCAACTGCTGCTGATGCTGATTGCCATGTTCTGATTGCCACTGTTGCTGCTGCTGTTGAAGACTTGCTGTCATTTGTCTTTCTTTCTTTATTAGCAACTCCCATATTGTATTTATTTCTATGCTATTCCTACTAAGGGTGTCCTCACGGCCTAGCATATTTGCTGTTTCATTCAGACATCTAACTCTCCAATGTTGTTCCTTGTCTGGTATAACAACAACAAAGATAAGGACAATAGCCCGAATATAAATAGTTCAAATAGCTTCATTATAATTTTTTTATAATAAAAAATAAATGTAAAATTATATGAACTTAATTGAAGGGTAAATAAAAAAAATAATCCGTTGGTTTACCACAATTTCCTTTGAGAGGAGAATATAAAAATTATATAATAAAAATGTAAATTATATAAAAGATTAATAAAAAGGTGACTATAAAAAATATAATAATCATGCAATAGACTAGGTTTGTTTATTTCTTTTCTTTCTTTTTATGTGACGTGTCCTTTCAGGATGTAGACGATCATGGCTCTCTACTTCCCCCATCCCTTGAAGCTCTCAATATGTTTCGTCCCTCTGCCACCTCCCCCTGACCACGTCCCGTCAGCCACTTGCTTAAGCTCATTTCCAAGGAGTACCGGATTGGTTCCACTTGTTCGACATGGTCATACAAACTCTAAACTCTACAGTCTCCCTAAACCCACAAAACAGGTGTTTCTGAATGTGCCCCATTATTTCAGGTATAGACAATTCTCCCTATAAATTGGTAAAAGCCATAATGAAAATTTCAACCCCTCTTCATAGAAGAATGAACTCATCAGATATAAAAATATTCAGGCAACTTAATTGAAAAACTAAAGGAAACAAATATGACTGACAATCTCATGGCCAATCGAGATATAAAATCCCTTTTTACATCAACATTCCACATGAAAAATACTTAAACCTTTTAAAAAAGCATCTAACATAATCAAAGATAAACCCTTCCCTATCAATACCTAAAAAAAAAAAAAGATGCCATCTTATCATCAACCAATTCTATTACACATTTAATAATAATTTAAAAAAAAATAGATTACCAATGGGACCGCCCCTTAGTGGAATGATGGTATATATTTGCTCGGAATTTCTCTAATCTTGTACTTTCCAAAATATTTTAAATAAACAATCGACATACTTCCGATATATTGATAAGGCTTTATTAATATATCCCTGTGATACTGATTTACCTAATATTGTAGATAAACTAAGCAAAGTTGAACGTACAATAGAATTTACGCACAAGATGGAAATAAACAGTAATTACCTTTTCTGTGATAGGTAAATTGTTGTCATTTTATATTTTTAATTGCAAGCATGCATGTTGTTTATTTTTGATTTTATTAACTGCACAGTATAGTTGGGTCAATTGGTCACCATCTGTGAAAAAAAGAGCACTATGACACAATTCACTCTTGTCTATATATATTTAAATGAATCTAGACATTTAGATCTTCTCTGAATATATTTAAATGAATGTAGATGTTGTTCAAATCTTGTCGGAATATGTCTAATTGAAGGTAGATCTTGTCTAGCTCTTTTTTGAATATATCTAAAGGAATCTACAAGTTGTCCAGATCTTGTCTGAATATATCTAAATGGATCGAGATGTTGTCCAGATCTTGTCTGAATATATCTAAATGAATCTAGAAGTTGTCCAGATCTTGTCTGACTATATCTAAATAGATCGAGATGTTGTCCACGTTGTTTGAATATATCTAAATGAATCTAGATGTTGTCTAGATCTTGTGTGAATATATCTAAATAGATCTAGATATTGTCCAGATCTTGTTTGAATATATCTAAATAGATCGAGTTGTTGTCCAGATACATAACTGCTGACCTCATTTGTTTTTCATATTCTTTTGCACCATTTTTATCATTTTTGTAATTTCTGATTTTTTTAGAAAATCCGTTATGCTGTATCATCGTTGATAAAAGTTTTTCATTGAATATTATGAAATTAATGTCCTTTCAATTCATTTTAATTTTAATAAACTAGCTTCTCTTTTAATTAAATTAAATTTAAAGCAAATCTTCAGTATTTCTTGTTGCAAAATTGTATCCAGCAATGGTTTCCTTTCTCTTTCTCCATAAGACTCCATCGATAAAATCATTACTAGTTGTTTGGCAATGAAATATATAAGAAAGATATTTTGGTTCTTTTTTGTAATTCAGCTACCAATATTATATATATCTGTTAATCATTTCACCCCAAATGAGGCAATAAAGCCACTAAATTACAAGGGGTTACTGAGTGTGAAAGAATATCAGGAAAAGAAAACCATTATTAAGCAGCAAGAACTTTAAATGAAGAGTAATTAAGCAGACAGTAGACAACAATTGACATTTCTATTATAATTCTACTTGTCCCTCCCTTTATTGATTAGTTCCTTATGACTATCATTCCCTGTCAATACCTCATAAATAATGAACTATTCTGATTCGACTGCATGAAAACATGGAAATGACATATCAGAGATGCTACTTGGTTTCAGTGAGAAATTGAAAGAAAGATCAGAAGATAATTTATTATTAAAAATATAATAATAATTATAAATAAATTTATTAATAAAACTGTTTGCAAGACAAGTTTTTGGCTAATTGCATTTAAAATTTTGAAGATCAAAATTGTTTAAAAAGCAAGATTTAGAAATGCAATCAAAGAAACTATTTGCATAGATCATATGGTTGCATTTAACCATTTCAACTGTAAAATGATGACACCTTGCTACCAATCTTATGATTCATAAAATCCAGATACAGTAGAAGAAAGTTTGTCAGAACAATAAAAAGTATTTATAGAAAAAGCAAAGGGAAGCTATATTACAACAGTGGGAAAGTGATTAAAACTGAAATGCCAAGATGTGTGTGTGTGTGTGACTGTGTGTATTGTAAATAATTGGAGTCCTTTACTAAATTAACTCTGCACAAGATCATGTTTTGAACAGTACTGTTTTGCTGTACATGAATCACTTCAAATATTGTGTAGATAATTTGATCAATTATTGTGAATTTAATATTAAAATTTAATCAAATAACAGAAATTAAAGAGAAAAATCATTTTTCCATGAATATTTAACCTCAATATAAAACATGAGTTATGCATAATTAAACAAATTCAAAAGTTATTCTTATATCCTTTATAGAATTATTTCAAACAAATCTTATGTCATTATAAAAATGATGTTTTTCTCTATGAAAAGAAAATTACAATTTCTCCATAAATAACATTATTTCTCTGAGGGGCCTTATCAAGAATATTGGCTAAGAATAGTTATTCTTGACTTTTATTCAAATTGTTCCTTCATTGATACACTCTATCTGAAAATAATTTATGCACGTACACACACATACACACACATACTCGCATTGCATATATATATATATATATATATATATATATATATATATATATATATATATATATATATATATATATAATTATTAATAGTAGTAGTAGTAATCTTATAAGTATAAGAAACTATACTCATTCAGAAAACCTCGGTGTCTGGATTTGCAAATAACCAAAGGGAAAAAAAGGTATAAAAAAAGAAAGAACCAAGAACATATACATTACCTGAAAATAATCCTCTAGCATGCAAGTCTAAAGCCCAAAGAAAAATAACCCAATTCGAGTATGCAAAATAACTAAATAAAGGGCTCAATACAATAAGTAGAGCAGACCTAGTTAAACCTAAAGAGCCAGACAACCTTAGCGGATCGTCAAGGAAGGCTGGCTCCTTGACGATCCGCAGAGGTGAAAACATGGTAGGTTGTCTGGCTCTCTAGGTTTAACTATATATATATATATATATATATATATATATATATATATATATGATAAGATAAAGAACAATGAACAAACTTTTATCAATGTAACATATTTCATTTTTACTAAAGCTTCATCAGAGTATGAAATATGGACAAAGGGAAATAATAATAAGAGTGAAAAATGTTATTGATAAATTTTCCTGTTTCTTCTTTATCTCATCATTCTTTTCAATTCTGATTTATATTTGATATGCATTGTTATATATATATATATATATATATATATATATATATATATATATATATATATATATATACACACACATGGTGCAATGGATGAATTGTTGTCTAAATTACACAAAAATGAAAATAACACCGACATTCTCATTTTAACAGAGATATTTACCAAAATTACACAAAAATATTGTGAAATACAAAAGAATAAATTTATTCAATAAAATCCCCATTGGCTTCAACAACAGCCCCCAGATGACTTCACAATCTCCTGCATCTCTTCTGGATGGTCTCCTTGTTTAAGATGGTGAATGCTGCCATAATCCTTGCCTTCAGCTCATCTTTGGTGTTACTAGAATTAACACAGAGGGAGCTGAAACAAAAAACTGGCACTCTTCAGCAAGTCTTTGTTTTGTTCTAGGCAACTTTTTTTTTTCCAATCCTCTCACTTGTCTCTCTTAATTCTATTATTAGGAGGTTTGTTTCCTTTCAGTATTTTTTCTTAATTCCAATGATTTTTCTTTCTGACAAAGTGTCGGACAAAAGGTACCTTCAAATTTTTATTTTTAATTGAGATGATACTTTTGTATTGGACTTTTTGATTAATAAAATATTCACTGTTTTAAGAGTAATATATATAAATGAGCTAAAGATTGAATGCAGTTTAAATATGGATCAAAATGATAAAATAAAAAACAAATAGGAAACGTGCCTCAATCTAACATGTTTCACTTTTATTAAAGCTTCATCAGAGATTGTGAGAAAACAGACAAAAAGACAGAAACACTGGTATTTTCAATTATACTTGGGGCAATTCTCATTGGCCAGATATGTGCCATGTGTATTAAAACTGTAAATAATTCTATGTGTCTGTAGGTTTGTGAAAATTCTTGTATGTCTAAGTGGACATTGGATGGTAATGTGTATTTGTAATTGCGTGTCTGTCTGTCTAGTGGAAGTTTTATCCTCACCTTTGTGCAGTCAATCCATGCAACAGGAAGTCACAAGATTATCTTGTCTAATTTATGGATGGCTTCTTTAAGAATGTCTTCTTTGTATTAGATAGATATAAGTTAGGTTCTTTAAGAATGGATTCAAAATGGATTTCAATGGATTTCAAATGGATTTCTTTAAGAATGGATTCAAAGAAAGATGTTGATGTTATGTAATGATTTAGGCCTGTGCTTATAATTTGTAATATTGTTATTATTAAGTTTTTAATGTATTTTCTCCTTAAAGTATTACATTATTTTAATTATGGTGGCATTAGTAAAATCAAAATTATGTCCATCATCGTTTCACTGCAAAATGATAGTTAGATCGTTTGTCCCAGTGCAGTTCCCTCTTGAGTTCCTAAATGCAGGCTTTTAGATCATGTGATGCCTCACCCACATAAACATTTTTGTATTGTAAACAATTTATATATGTATGTATATGGAAATGTTACACTAATCCATTATGCTTCAAGTGTAAGTACCTTTAATCCTTACTTTACTGAGTGTTGTGTTACAATTAATAAATCTACTTCTATAACACAATCTAGTAATTTCAGCTGTACAGAAGGATGCTGAGGATATCATGGACTGAGCATGTCAGCAACAATGAGGTTTGGAGAGAATGCAAACAAGGACGAAGCTTATACTTAACATAAGGAAGAGACAGCTGAAATGTCTAGAACACATGATAAGAAAGGAGGGTCTGAAGAATCTGATACCCATGGGACGAATAGAGGTAAAAAGAGACAGAAGAAAGCAGCACATGACATACATGGCAGGCTTGGGCAGGTGGATGGTGGAGCGTGATCAACTGGGGGAGTTGACAGAAATGCAAAACCTGTTGAGAGCCATAAGGGATAGGGGGAAGTGGAGAGCCATGATTATCTAAAAGCACACGGCACATAAAAAGAAAGGAGTAATTTCAAATAAAAGGACATCAATCAGTTATTATTAAAATGCTTCATTCATGACACTTTCCAAGCCCAATTAGTAGAATAGAAATTGACTTTTCTTAGGCCTGAGAAAGTTTTGCAATTTAGAAACAAAAAATGAAATAAATCAGAAAAAGGAACAGTACGCATGTCGTATTATTCAATTGAAGTTTATCTGACTTATCATTCCAACCACCTCATCTATTTGAAACTAAAATGTAGATTCTATAGTGAAATTTCAGATTAAAATTTAGTAAATAACTGTACAAGGTTACAGATTTATTTATATGAATCACCATCAGAGGATTTTTTCATGTATATACAGTGTAACCCGGATATAAGAGACCCGAATATAAGAGAAGCCCGGACATAAGAGAGATTTTCTCTGGTTCCAAATTAGAGCCATACTTACCTAAACAAAATAGACCAAACCCGGGTATAAGAGACTTCTTCTCCAGTCCTGACAACTCTCTTATATCCGGGTTACACTGTATAAAGGATATACTAGGGGGAGACGTACTGAAATGTTCCCAATCTGACACACCCGTTCAGTCAGTTATGTACCATGCATGATACATGTTTACATCATCATACATCTTTCAATGCATGACTGACGAGATAGATTTTTTCCCACAGTAGGTTGCCATTTCTTCCTGTGGTAGACCAGTTGCCATCCAACCTGTTCTGTCCTGCTATTTACCCATTGCTGGGGTGGGGAGGAGAACAAGAGGATTCATATCTTTCTCAAGGGTATTAGCACATAAGGGAATATAATGGATTCACTTATATACCTTACAATATGAAAAAATAACCAAAATTTTACAATTTGAGAGAAAAAGAAGAGTAGTTGGCCCATAAACTTGATACCACTTTCTAATATATAGTTGTCTCTACACAATCTGTGGCTATACTTTTGACGATAAGGTGTCCAATGTTGATCTTCTTGCAAAATGCAACATTGATGGAACTTAGACATACCCAATGCAGTCACAACTTCACTGGGCTGGTCATGTTACAAGGATGAGTGATAACAGAATATCATGTATAGTCAGCTTGACAGTGGACAAAAGCCATGGCTCATGTATAAGGATAAACTAAAGAGGAACTTCTCAGCTGTCAATGTAAATTACAAATTCAGTTATATTGACTGGCTAAGAAACAAAAGACAACAGCAAGAAGCATTAGCAAATATTCCTGGGGCTATGTCCCAAAATCCTCACTGTTGCACAATATGCAGACTTGTATGCAGGTCACTAGTGGGATTGAAGTGTCACTTACGACACAAACGTAAAAACTAAATGAGGTTGTCAGATGCTCATAAGTCAAAATCAACAGAATAGTTTTGCACATATATAATATATATAGAAATTATATTATATTATATTATATATATATATATATATATATATATTAAATCCAGTAAATATTTTAATATATTTTCTGTTTATACATTATTTTTATGGATACAACCTATTTGAGTAAATGCTCTGTTTTAATTAAACAGAGACAGTTACATTCACTGGCCTGAATGTTTGAGAAATTTCATAGAAAATATGCATTCTTCGAACATGTATCCTACATGGAAACTGTCATATAGCCTGACATGTTGTTAAGCATTCAGCGACAGAGAAATTTCTGGCAAGCCAAGTCAAAATTACTGCTTATAAACACACATCTTAGACGATCATTCTCGATATATCATTTCTGCTCTAAAACATAACCTAATGTAAACAATGATAACGTTGAATAAAATAGATGAAATCAAACAAATATTTTAATATATTTTCTCTTTATACATTATTTTTATCAATACAATTCATTTGAATAAATGCTCTGTTTTAATTAAACCATATTAATTACATTTACTGGCCTGTATGTAATTAATACTGTTTAATTAAAACAGAACATTTACTCAAAATAAGTTGTATCCATAAAAATAATGTATAGCAGAAAAAAAGAAATATATATACATATATATATATATATATATATATATATATATATATATATATATATGTATGTATGTATGTATATATTAATTAGTGCATATACGTGTACTTATGTTTTGGTGTGCAACTTAAGTTTCATTGGATTACAGCTTGTCAGACACAAAGTCCATGTTGCTAAAAGTAAACAAATGGCTTATGGGAAGAACGCTGCTGCATCACCGAAAAACAATATTGGACAAAACGTGAAGTAAATGCAATGCAGATGAGTTACATTTTTTAAAAAAAATAGAAATATGCAGAAAGATCGTAAAAAAAGAAAAAATAAGGATTACAAATTTTAAAATTTAATATTAAAGATGCTGTTTTCTCATAGCTAAGATAATGTTAAGGGTTAAAGGGAGGTAAGTTGGTAAGATGCTTAAGTCTTAATAAGGTAAAAGAAAACATTTATAAGGAAAGAAATGAAATATATAAAAACAGATAAATATAAGGAAAGCAATTATGATATATTGGAATTAAAAATATAAAACTATGAGAAAATAAGAAAAAAGAAACATAAGGAAACTAAATAGTAAATAAAACTATAAATATGACTATATATATACATATATATATATATATATATATGTATATATGGGAGAAAATGATATAAAAATTTTAGTTACCAGAACATTGTTAGGAAAATTTAATGACAAAGAGGAAAAATGATTTGTGATGCATTTCATCCTTTCAGACTGATAAAATCCTAAAGGTTGAAACACGTCACAAAATCCTTTTTCCTCTTAAGTGATGTTTACATTGATGTAACTACACATTCACGTGAGAGAGAGAGAGAGTGTGTGGGGGGGGAGGGAAAGGATACTGAAATTTTAATCTTTTAAATTAAAATTAAAAAAAAAATATGTTTATGCCTGTAGTCTAAGCCAATTTCATTTAGTTTCTTTCTCTTTTTTGTATCTTTCTTGGCAGATCTTTGATTATCAAAATACTTAATAACAAATTTGATAAAAACATTGTATTCTGATAAATAAAGCCTGCAGCAGAATCAGGCCAGAAATAGGACAAGAACAGTGCGGGTTCGTTAAAGACAATGCAGCAAGGAATGCTTTCCTCATGCTTAGAATGTTATCAGAAAGAGCAATACAAATGCAGAAGAACGTGTATCTATGTTTTATAGACTACGCAAAGACATTTGACAAATTAGACCACAAGGATCTGCCGGAACTGCTCAACAACCTCATTATATTCAGGAAAGATATTAGAATAATCAAGAACTTATACTGGCAGTAAACGACATTTAGTTCAGTGATTATACAAAACTAAAAAGGGGCATAAGGCAAGGATGTGTCTTCTCACCAGACTTATTCAACCTATACAGCGAGGCAATTCTGAGAGAATTGGAAATCCTACTGGGATTAATCATTAATAGCCACAATCTTAACAGTGTAAGATATGCAGATAACACAGTACTGATAGCAGACATGGAAAAGAAACTAGAAAACCTCCTACAGAAGGTAGTGAGGGAGAGCAAGAAGAAGGGACTAAGTATAAACTACAAGAAGATAGAATCTAGGGTCATCATAAAAGGATGAGCCCAAAATGCAATTTGTAGGTTGTGGACACTAAAATCAAGCATGTGCAGAAGTTTAAATATCTGGGAAGTGTTCTGACATAGGACAGTAGGTGTGACACTGGGAACCAAAGGCAGATTGGGATGGCCAAGGATGCATTCCAAAAATTGGCCAGAGTACTGCAAGACAGGAGGTTTTTCTTTGGTGACAAAGAAAAGAGAACTGAGCTGCTATATGACATCTGTCCACCTATACAGCAGTGAATGTTGAACTGTCTCCTCAAAGATGAAGAAGGGATTCAAGGTAGGGGACATGTGGTTCTACAGAAAGATGCTAAGGATGTGATGGAGCAAGCATGTAAGCAACAATGATAAGGTCTTGGAGAGGATGAAAACAAGGAGGAAGCTTATACTTAACATAAGGAAGAGACAGATGAAGTTCCTGGGACATGTAATGAGAAAGGAGGGCCTGGAGAATCTGATACTCACAGGTTAAATATAGGGCAAAAGAGACAAGTGAAAGCAATGCATGACATACCTGGTGTGCTTAAGCAAGTGGATGGCAGAACCACAAGGAATAGGGTGAAGTGGAGAGCCTTGATCCTCTACATCCTGAAAGGATACATCACATAAAAAGAAAGAATAGAGTGTATTTATTAATGAATGGCAAGAATAAGTTAGTACAGAAGTAATACTTCAACCATCATTGTTTTTAATTTTTCCTTCTCTTTGAATGTAACACTGGAAAGTCCTAATGTCAGTCATTTGGTTATTTATTAAACTTAGCTTAAGTCAGCATTTAATTCGGAAAGGGTGAAATAAGTTTTCTTTCTCAAACCCTAAAAATGCTTGTAACTTTGTTACATTTGCTGGAGTGGTCATGTCCTTTATTACGCTCATCCTTGAAGAATCCGGTCGTCTAATATTTTCATCGATAATTTGTCCCAGATATTTAAGTCTGGACATAAACCATTCGCATTTTCCTTCACTAATCTTAAAACTATATTCTTTGATTCTCTCAAATATTTTTTTTTACATCTTCTGCTTGTTGCTTTCAGGCCTTACTTTTAATAAATACATAATACAAATAGGCTTGAGCACAATCCAAACCAGCAAGCATGGTGTCCATAATCTGTTGGAATATGTTTGATGCTACCTTTATAGGGAAATGAAGTCAGTTAAATTTTTATAACCTACTATGAGTGTTAATTGTTAATAGTTTGAAGCACTCTTCATCTACTAGTACTTCATCTACTAGTACTTGTAGATAAGCATCTGATAGGTCCAATTTAGAAAAAAATTACCTGCATTCAGTTTGACAAAAATTTCCTCTGGACTTGGTAACAGGTAGTTATGTTGTTTTAAACTTTCATTTAACCCTGTTGAAAAATCAGCACATACACGGATTTTTTTTTTTTTAACTTAGACTGTTGGTGTTACCCATTTGGAATAGACTATTTTTGAGATCACACTTAATTTTTCTAGTCTGTCTAATTCCTTATTCATTGGATCTAAGGCCGCAAAAGGTAGACTCCTTTTTTACTTAAATGTCGGTGTTACATTCTCTTTTAACTCAAACTTAGCTTTTGCTTTCGTGCATGTCCCCAGACCTTCTGAGAAAACTTATAGAAAACTCTATTTCAGTTCATTTTTCAATTTTTCATTTACCATATTAGTTTGTTTGTTTGTTATTGGGTTTTAAGGCATATCAATCACTGTGGGTAATTTAATACCAAATCCAGTTTATATGAATTTTAAATGCCTATTTTGTATGGAATAAAAAATGTATAGCTGGCAACATTATTGTTTCAAAAAACATATAGCTGGCAACATTATTCTTTACAAAAAATGTATAGCTGGCAACACTGTTGTTTCAAAAACTTATATCTGGCAACATTATTTTTCCGAAAACATTATCTGAGACCTTGCTGTTGGATGTAGTTTATCGCCATACCCAGGACACGGATGTAGTTTACCGTCATACTCAGGACGTACCGTATTAGTACTGGTCAAAACAACATTTATCTTGTTGAAAAAGAATTAATTGGAAGGTCCTAATGATCAAATAATGCAATCCAGTCTGTTCCAAATAAGTTAGCAGTATTCTTTAATACAAACATGGCCGATTTTTTGGTTTTTCTAACAAAAGAAACATTACAGCTGAATTCACCCAAAAAGTTCAATCTCTTTCCTGAGACTCCATGCGCAACTTTATCCAAAATCAATAAACTGGGTTTACCAATTTTTCTCATGTCAGAACCTGTATCTAGTTGCAATTTTCTTTTTACATCGTTAATTTGCACAAAAAACAAATTTCTTCTTTTGAGATGTTTTGTTAATTTCCCTTTTAGGCTTCTTATCTTTACTCTATGTATTTATTATGTTCACATATGTTTTATTTTTTTACCATTTCTTGTATCTGCAACACATACTTTTGTGTCCTCATAGCCGACATTTGTAACATTTTTTGTTCTTGAAAAATACAATAACTTGTGAAATGCTTACCTCCACAACCGTGACAAGCATTAGGCATTGAGTGGGGTTTATAGTCTTTTTTTGTTGTTCTGCTAGGATTTGAAAAGCATTTCTAGTTTTTTTCTCTTAGGTGGTCAGACACTATGTACCTGTGAATTGTCTTTTACCTCAATCCTTCCAATATCGAGTTTCAAATTGACAATATGTCGACATTCTTCCGTTATTTTCTAGAGAGTTAATTTGGAATCCATTTCTAATTAAGCAAGTAACCCGGATCTTATCTCTGCGTCCTTATTAGAAAAACCCTGTATGAATATCAGGTATTTAAATAAATCAGGAGTTATTAGGTTGGTGCAAAAATAATGTCGTTTTCTCACATGTGATAAAACGACATTATTTTTGCACCAACCTAATATTTCATTTAACTTGAATTTTTCACATTCTCCAGTCATGACTCCCGTATAAGTGACAAAATTTTCATCGTCAGACTTTATTAAGTTAAGATATTGCCATCGGGTATTAAATAGTGAACTCCTATCACCAAAAATTTAATAGAATTAGAACAGTTTCATCAAAATTTATCTCTCTTGGTTTTTTATGGCAAAATATAATTCACATATTTTTCATGTTCTGTAGATGATAATTTCCTTAATAATAACCAAACTTTCTTTTCATCATTTCACTACAAACAATCCTTTTAAAGATCCCCTTTTATCTTCTATAATAAGCTGGAAAAGTTATCCCATTGTCTGTATTGTATACAAATTCGCTAATTGAATTAGCAACAGCATCTGGAACAAATGAATCTGAAGTTTTTCCTTCCATGGTTTTGGTAAACAACTCAAAAAATCCTGTTGTTGTAATTGTAATTGTTGTTCAGTTTTTTTGGTGCTGCAAATGTTGTTCTTGTAATTTTTGTTGCTGCAACTGTTGTTTTTGTTGTTGCTTCTGTAGTGCCAACATTTGAACCATGATAACTTTTAGTTCTTCCATTTTGCTGTATTCTGCTGAATGAATCTATGTGTAATTTCAAGGGATCCTGCAAATCCTTGTCACCACTTTTGTGATGTCAACAAACATTTGTTGCCACTTTTGTAATGTAAACAAATACTCGTTGTCACTTTCGTAATGCTCATTGTAGTAGAGACTTTGTAATCGCAGATTCAACTATAGTACACTGTTGAACAATACGGGTGTCAGATGCCTTCGAATAGCACTCGCACTAATAGTACTTGTTCGATAGTACTCAAATGAATAGTAACCTGTATAATGATCCGAACAGAGAAATAGTAAAGTGAACAGAGTAAAGAATAGCAGTGCATATATTAATAGGGGATAGACTAGAAATAACGATCAAATGGATGTCATGCCACTTCCTTCTTATGCCTTTCTTCTATGGTCACATGGTCTACTTAATTTAATAATGGGATAACCTGTGTTTGCTACTGGTGATCTATATTGAAATTCAAGTGTCAGCAGCAACGCTTTATTCTTATATAACACACTGCCATATTGGAGGATTGATATTACCAAGCAGTTTAGCACTCTTTCCTTAGTTTCTAATACATTTATCATGTTTTATTAATTAAGGATGTTATATTGTGCAAATTCTTGATGAGGGTTTTTTACTACATTGAAAATCATTATTCAAAATTCTGTTTCCTTCTTCTGTGTGAGCACAAATCCCCCAACAGCAGAAAATGGAAATAACCTTATTTAGTTCACCAAAGTATAAATTATCATTCATCTGACTAGAAAGAATGTGAGTCATAAAATGATTGAATAACCTTCTCTATACCTATTATGGAAACATGTACTCATCCCTTCACTATGAATATGACATCTACTTATGGAACAATGACAAAAAATGGGTCTCAAAGTATAGCACTTTTCAGTTGCATGCTTGTCACACTGAACTACTGTATTTTCAATACATGTCCTCATGTAATTAAATATTTCTTCACTCAAATCTTTTGTCCCAGGTTTTTTCTTTACTAACCAGCAACGATGTGTATTATATGAATTTTATAACAGAATGCTTCTTAACTTTTGAGATCAAACCAGAATTCATCCTTCAGTAGGCTTGGAAAATAAATCCTTAGAATGGTGAACGTAGGTCATTTGTGGTTCAAAAATTTGAGATTAGTTTACCAGTTTCATTTTCTGAAGCAACAAATCACACCTCAATGCCTTTGTAGTAGGTGAAGTGAAATTATTGATACTGATAAACAATCAAGGAAATGAATTTTATTGACACACGTGCCTAAAGGCAAAATACAAAAGATACAACCATTGTTTTATTGTAAGAACAAAATTGATAACTGTCCATGATAAAAGCATCGAACATAATGAATATTATTTGCACTAAGAAAGGGAGACAAAGAATGAAGAATAGCTTATATCTTCTGGGATCTTCCTCAGATTTTCTACTCAATGAGTCTGTTATTAATCAGAAATGTTGCCGATAACATAACATCTTTGGTGTTTGATAAAGTGAAAGAAAAGGTCACTGAAGTAGTAATCTTTGAGAAATAAAAGGCCAGAATTCAATCTAGCATTGTTTGCAAAGGACAACTGTCCCAACTTTCAATACCACTCCAGCGTTCTGATAATTAGAAAAGAGAAAGCAAGAAAAAAAGGGGCGGACGAATTTGCGAAAGGAAATCAGAAATTTTGCAACAGCAACAAAATAATAAATTTCATCCAATATATATATATATATATATATATATATATATATATATATATATATATATATATATATATATATATATATATATATATCATGTAGACTTCATTAGTTGAAGAGCTAAGTAGTCAAGATGGTTGCTGAGGAGCATTTCAAACTACAATCATTATCAGACAACTGACCAGATGACAAGAAAAAAATAGAGCCTGAAGGGTTTAGAAGAAGATAAGAACTTTGCAGTCTTTGATTTGTATTAAGTGTGACCTTTCCGTATGTAAGTGCGTGCTTTGAAGGCCATAATATTTTTTCTTTAAGTCGTAACATGTTGAAAATCTATCTATCTATCTATCTATCTATCTATCTATCTATCTATCTATCTATCTATCTATCTATCTATTTCAGCCTGTTCTTTGTGTATATATATATATATATACCTATTTTACTTTGTTCATATCCATCTATATATCTATCTATATATCTACCTTAGTCTGTTCTTTATGTATATATCTATCTACCTATTTTAGTTTGTTCATATCTATCTATATCATTGTCTATCTACCGGTTGCTGTCTGTGCATATCTATCTATCTATCTATCTTTCTATCTATCTATCTATCTATCTATCTGTTATGGTCCAATATCCTCACACCACAGTATGGTCCAAGGTTAGAACCAAGGAAGAACAACACAAGCACAAGAGTAGAATATCAAAGATATATTACGACAGAAATATAGTACAAGAAGTTGAAGTTGTTAGTAACGACTGTCGGTCTGGTTTAAAGTGAACTGATATTGTCTTGACTCGTTACACCATTCAATTCATTATACCTCTTGAGAGGCGCAGTATTTATAGTGTTAGGAAGAGTCCATTATTGTTATAGGTAAGTTCTCATAACAACTATCTATCTATCCCAATCCGTACATCTCTCTGTTTGCCTATGTATATGCATGTGTATACCTATATATGTAAATATATAAATATATGTATGTGTATATACATATATTATTAAAAAATCACCCTTCCCTATTGTTTAAAGAATCACCCTGGTTTAGTCAGTCATGTCAGATCATGCATCAGGGAGGTCAGGTGCAAATTCCTGTGAATGCAACCCTACCACAAAGACCTGCAGGTTACTTGTGCAAGTTTTGGGACAAGGTCTGTAAGTCTTTGACAAGGTTTTTAAGTTTGTCAAAGGATTTTACACAGGAACAGGCAATTTTCCAACAAACACAAATTTCATGTTAACCATGTGTGTAAAAGAGATTGTAAAAGTGAATCTGTTCTTAAGGATCACTTATGGGATCATAGCAGAGTGTTAGATCAGGTAAAAATGATGGAAAAAATAAAATTCTGAATTAAAAAACATGAAAAAAAGCTGCCAAGTGAAGAGATGGTCTTCTGCAAAGAAATGACAATCATCATTGTTTAACATGAGCTATATTGATTAGGAGGCATAGTGAATTAATGGATAATGGAGAATTGGAGATCCAAGTTGAATCCATTACATTCACTTACATGCTAATACCCTTGGGAAAAGTATGAATCCTCTTCCTTTCACCCCCCAGCTATGACTAAGTAGAAGGACATACTGGGTTCTATGGGTGGCAATTGGTTGAGAAGAAGGACAACTCTGAATTCAAACAGGCTGCCTTGCTGTGGCTGTGGCTGCAGTTGCAGTGCATGGGGTACCACTACAACCCTTATGAGTCACAATGTTTATGATCATGATATTTATTGGGGAGAATGCTCACCATTTAAAATAGTTCATTTGTAGATAGAAATAATGTGAACAAAGGAATCAACATTGCATGGTGACTGCCAGTTTAATGCTTCTAGCTAAATTCAGACAATGTGTTGCTACACCTTGTGGAGGATGATCACTAGAGATTTATGTGAGGTGAAAGAAGGAGAAAACTGGTCCTTCTCAGTTTGTTTATGGTTAAATATGTTTGGCTATTTGTAGTCCTATCCCCTTTTATGTAACAAATCTCCTGTGGAGATGTGGTTTAGTAAAAGGAATGTGTGTGTGTCTGTGTGTGTGCGTGTAAAAGTTCAGATATATCTAAAAATATATTTGTAAAGTGACATCAATAAAACAAGGAAAACTTAGCCAAAATGTTTCATCCTCTGATGGAATTTTGTCAAGGCAATGGTAAGGATTTTATTTTATAACAAATTTTATAAACAGAAGTAAAAAAATTTGTTAATTTTTCAGAATTTTTACCTTTCTTATTTTAAGAAAAGCAAAAATAAAACCCACACATCAAAATAAATATTTCTTCAGCTTCTGGAAAATGTTTGGTAAATGAACTAATGTGTCAAAATAGTTTGCAAAGTTTCTTACTGAATGATTCTCCATATTTGGATAAAACAAGATGAAACTGTTAGCAATCCAAATGACATAACTTGAGAATAATGACAGGTTATATAACAGAGATGACATATTCAAAATACCAAAACCAATCCCTTTCTTACCCACCAGTTGCTTTGATGCATGACTTTCATATAAGGTAAGCAACAAAATAGTATTACACTACTTTTGTATAAAATTAAAAACTTCAATGCAATAGAATTATATTGATTTGAAAACATTGTGATGAGTGATGCAAAGTAGATACCATACAACAATGTGGATTCACAAGGGCAAGATTCAAGAGAAATAAACTATTACTAACTTTACCAAAGGTTAGTATTTATCCCCAAAAGGGGATTATATATATATATAAAAAAGTTGGAAAGGAATCTTTTATTATGAAGTCTTTCCAGAGAACCAAATAATTGATTCAAACAATTACTGCTACCATTTAGATTAATACAAAGTGACATCAATAAAACAAATCAACAATTAATTATTAGAAAGTGCATCATTTTTCATCAGGATAATGTGAGACTGATTTTTGGTGACCAGTCAAAATACTTACAAGATGGCTGAGAAGTTTTCTCTCTTCTGTCAGTCAGCAGATTCTAAACCTTTTTCATTAATATTTATTGCAGTCTTATTGTAGAATACTCTTAAACAAAAATCACATCCAATTTCCTGAAAGACTACAAAAAACATTTACAACAGTTCTTTGATCAGAAAAATGAATAATTGTATTTGGATGGAATTATGAAGCTGCCTGAAAAATGGTAAAAAAAGTGGAACAAAATGGTAAATATTTTGTTCCAGAAAGTTGATGAGGAAAACAAAAAAAATGATCTTTTAGTAAATAAACCATATGAACATTTTTAGCTAACCAATATTTTCCCATTTTTTTCTCTCTCCTCAAAAATATTCTTCACTTTACAATTTGTTATTTTTTATCATCTTTTTCTCCAAGCAAACTTTTCATCAAATTTCTTCTCTGTCCCTCTTTATCCTGACTGCCATCTTTGAATTATTCACTTACCATTCCTTATAGAACTTCCCTACCATCATTATCTTGTTGTCATCAACAAGTTAGGCATTTCAATGTGACCGAAATTGGTTCTAAACATCAAAAAATGACTGTCATCAAAATAAGAATAATTTTTAAGGTTTCATGAGTTAAGTCAACTAAATTTGTGAAATGACATTTGGTAAGGAGAAGAAAAAAAACAATCAGAAAAATCGAAACATATTTTTAAAGTAAGAGAAAAAAGAAAGACAAAAAAGAATGAGAGAAAAGAATGAAAAAAAAGAAAAAGAAAAAAGAATAAGAGAAAAGAATGAGAAAAAAGAAAAAGAAAAAAGAAAGAGAAAAATAATGAGAGAAAAATAATGAGAGAAAAGTAAAAAAACGAAAGAGAAAAAAGTAAAAGAAAAAGCAAAGAGGAAAAAAGAAAGAGAAAAAAGAAAGAGAAAAAAGAAAGAGAAAAAAGAAAAAGAAAAAAGAGAAAAAGGAAAGAGAAAAAAGAAAGAGAAAAAAGAAAGAGAAAAAAGAAGGAGAAAAGTTGGATAAAATGATAATAAAGACTATGTAAAGTCTGAAGAGATGAGACGTTAATGATCCAGGCAAAGTGGAGTTTTCACACACACACACACACACACACACACACACATACATATATATGTATGTGTGTGTGTATGTGTGCATGTGTAATCTTTAATTAACTAAAGATGAATAAACCAAAATAATTGCTGAATGCTTTCTAGACAATGTTATAATATAAACCTAGAATTTTTAATGTTTTCCTTTCTTTAATTTCCTTTCTGTTGGTAACAGTATTTATTTTATTTCATGACAGATTCTAGATTAATCTCTTAAAAAACAAATTTCATGTCCAGGGAATAAATCTTTAGAATCGACCATTTTATTTGCAACTGTAATCAAGGTTATGTTTGCTGAGATTGTAAAAATGATAGACATAAATTGTGAGTCAGAAAAGGGGTGCAAGTTCAGCAGTAGGTGACTTCTTTCCTTCATTTTCTGCAATTAATATTCCAAATGATTTGGCATTTTGTAGATCAGTTTTGCCAAAATATGGAAGAAAAGAGCAAAAAATAATGAAAATTAAAAAAGTAATATTTAAGAAAGAAAAAATTAAAAAGATGTTGCAAATAAATAAATAACTAAATAAATAAATAAAGAAAGAAAGAAAGAAAGAAAGAAAAAGAAAGGAAAATTTAAAAAAAAGTTGTTGTAAAGAACTAAAAAACAGACAGAAAAGAAAGAAAGCTAAAATGAAAAAGATGTTGTAAATAAAGAGAGAAATATTAAATGAAAGAAAGAAAAAGAATAAAAGAAAGAAAAAGGAAGAGAATGGGAAAAAGGTGTTTAAATAAAGAAAGAAAAAATAAAAGAATGAATGAAAGAAAGAAAGAAAGAAAGAAAAAAGAAAGAAAAATGAAGAAAAACAAAAAAGAAAGTTGTTAAAAAAGAACTAAAAACAAACAAGAAAGAAAAAATGTAAAAAAAAAAAATGTTGCAAAAAAAAAAGAAAAAGAAAGAACAATTAAAAAAGAAAGAAAGTAAAAAAACAGAAGAAAGAAAAAGAAAGAAATAAAAATGTGAAAAATAATTTGGATTAGTAAATGAAATACTTGATGAGGTGAAGAAGAAAAAAATACAAAGATAAAAATTGAAAGAGAGTAAGAGAAAAGAAAAAGTAAAGAAAAATATTAGGTTGGTGCAAAAATAATTTCGTTTTCTAACATATGTTACTATGTGAAAAAACGAAATTATTTTTGCACCAACCTAATATGTATGAAAAAGACAAAGAAAGAATGAAAAAATTGAATATGGTCCTTACACACTCATATGTTGACATATTTAATGACTAACCCTAATCAATATGCATCTAAATGGAAAGACATTTGAAATAATGACTTCCTATCTATTTTATGGAGACTCTTTATTTTCCTCTGGACAAAGATGAATGATAAGTAATCTGAATTCTTTCTTCTTTTAAGAGAAATTGTTTGATCCCTCTGTATTTTTTGCCTTGTATTTATTTTCAAGATAATTAGTTAACTAATTGCACTTTGGCTGCCATGACAGATGATGGGGGGTGTATTGATTGGAATCGTTTGCAGTTGTAGTTGCTTGGGGAAGATGGCAAATTAATGGGAAATCATCAAGCCAACTCTTTTCTATTTTCTTGGTTAGCCAAACAAAAATGTTTTTCGTTTTTTTGTTTTTTTTCCTAGAAATTTTTAGGCTAGGCTGGTTGATTTTGTTTTTACTTGCTATTTTTAGCATTTCTTTTTCCTGGAATTTTTGCAAAATAGGTGGTGAGAGCTTTCATCACCACCATCTTTGGAGATTCATTTAGTTATGTCTAACTACAACTAACAGATTTCTATTTGCAGTGGGTGGAATTCACACTGAAACTCTAAAATTGTAAGAATTTGAACCTTTTCTTGCCAGGTATAACATTTATGCTTCCTGATTGAGAAAAATGTGTGTAAATTGACATTTAGAAACACATGATAGAGCTTAAGGCTGATGAACTTTTATTCTTTTGCAATAATATTCAGGTGGAAGCTAAAGATTGGTTGAAGTTGGTAAGACATAACAACAAGCAGTATAGACATGAAACTTAATGAAAGAAAACATAAATAAAGACAAAAGGAAAACTTATCTTAGTTGACACTTTTTTGTCCTGTGGGGGACATTATCAAATCAGATGCAAGGATTTTATTTTGTAACATGTATTTATATACAACAGCAAAAATGTTATCGGATTTTCAAAATTTTTAAATTTAACAATGTTCTTAAATATTTATCAAATTAACTGAAAAATCAGGCAAGCTCTGTTCTAGTTTTGTAAAATTCAATGTCTAATAAAGAAAAGTGAGTAAATGATTTTTTTTAATACAAATTAATATTTAAATTATTTTAGTTGGAGATTGATTTATATGTTATATATTTTAAATAACATGAGGTTATTAATTTGATCGTTTTCTTTTAGGTTTTTAACATTTTTGTATTAATCTATGTTGGCATTGAAAAGGAATAATTCTTTCAGAAATGAAAATATTTAAAAAAAATCTGGGGTGCAGATTTATATTTTCATAAAATTCGATAGTTGACCAGAATTTTATTTTCAAGTAAGTTACTTTCTCTTTTAATAAATGTGGCATTCTTTAGATCAAAATTGTAGTTGAACTTGTTTCGATATCTAACTAATGCATTTGTTAAATTATTATGTATAAGATCCTTACTATGTTCATAGATACATTTTTTTGTTTAATTTCTGCAAGTTTCCCCAGTGTATTGTGAGGAACAATTCTGCCAATGTTTTTATATATACCTGCTTCAGAATTATTATCGTTATGGGTGTTTTTGGTTCTGATCATATCCATAATAGTTGGGGATGTGGTTGTAATTATTTTGGTATTGTTAAGATTGAATAAATTGTTTTTATAATGGATATTATAGAGATAGTAGTTAGTATAACTTGAATAAACAAGAAAACACATGTATAAAACTTTCTCTCTCTCTCTCTCTCTCTATATATATATATATATATATATATATAGATATAGATATAGATATATATATAGTCATCAACAGACTGACTTTTTGGCTGTATCACTACTCATCAGTGTGGCTAGACATCCAACTGCTTCGAGTCGGGATCGAAAACCGATCGATTTGGCATCAGTCAGCATACTCCCAAGCAATCATTTGATAGCAGAGATTAAGATTATTTGCGATGGTTTTCGGCTGCGAGAAATTCCGAAAATAGATATATGGCCTAACATTTATAATTGAGATTGATCACAAGCCCCTGGAGATGATGCTCCTAAAAAATCACACTGCAGCACCTCCCCATCTTCAACGAATGCTGCTTCGCCTGCATAGCACGACATTGCCATCCCATATCGACCAGGGAAGGAGATGACACTCGAAGGTAGACTATCACGGCTCCCAAACAAGAGAGAAAGTAAGCCATAGACCTGGACATAAAGGTCGACTTTGTGCAATTCTCAACAGAAAAATCTACACAAATACGTCAGGCGACAAGCGTCGATGCAATATTAGGTAAATTGAGTGACATGATCCTTCAAGGATGGCCCAACTCAAGACGATAGGTCAGCCAATATTTGCAACCCTACTCGTCCTACCGTGACGAACTCGCAATTGAAAATGGAATTCTCTTCAAGGGTAGTCGAATGATAATTCCGAAACCTCTGCAACCGGGAAATATACAAAACATACACTGACGGACAAATGCAGGTTGAGAGCAAAAAACTGTGTGTCTGGCATGGCATCAATAACGACTTTGTCCAAACTGTTCAGCAATGCAGCATTTTCCAAGAGAATCAAAAAGAGCAGTGTGCCGAACAACTCCTACAGCATAAGATCCCAGTAAGACAATGGTAAATTGTATCTAGTGATCTCCTTCACTTTCACGGCCAGAACTATCTATTAATTGTTAACTACTACCCCAAATACCCATGTGTACTTAGACTGGGAGAGTTCTTTAGTCAAGAAGTGGTCAATGTGACCAAAGAAATATTTGGAGAACAGGGAATACCCAAAAGGTTTATCAGTGATAATGGGTCCCAATACATCTCCAAGTGGAAGTTTGAACACCACACATCGTCCCCTGAGTTACTCACAATCAAATGGGGTGGCAGAGCGGGGTATGCAATCTGTGAAGTCTGCCATGAAGAAAGCAACCCTGTGCAACCGAGACTTCATCATGAATTTACTATGCCTTAGCGCTACACCCGAAATGGCTTTCTTCCTTCACCATGTGAGATCTTATACAATCAAAAACTTGCCAGCAGCATACCAGTCAAATGCACGAACCATCAAGCAAGAGAAAACGAAATAGCAAACCGCCTACAGACCAACAAAGGCAATCAACACAAAAATTATTTCACAGCCAAAACACCAGTGAGCTTCCCATACTTCATGCTGACAACCTGCCTGCGTGCAAAGCCAGGACACTGGTAAATGGACCCCTGTAATTGTAAAACGGACATGCATGGAACCAAGATCCTATATAGTACAGACTCCTACTGGACAGGTTATCCGCCGCAACCGACAACACCTAAAGGAAGATCGTTCCCAGACCGGAAACAACATGGCAGTTAGCCAACTGAGGATCCCTTCCAGTTTCCCACCAGAGGTGATCTTAACGAGATCAGCCCAGAAGCCATCCACCTCCCAGTCAACACCAACTTTCATACTCAGGTACCAGACACTCTGACCCGAAGGGCAGGTTGACTCATAAGAAAACCTGCCCCACCATCAAATACAATTTATAGCGAGACATTACGCAAAACACCAGGCAAAAAGAGAGATGTCATGATTTGGAATTGTCTCCCTTGTAGAACTCTTCTCTAAAACTAATGTGACTCGTTCATAAATAGCTGGCTAGTACCATACATCTGTCTTCGTGCTCTGTGAATATGTTTAGACCGAAGAGATAAGCAAACGCAGCACTGACTTTACTAGTAGACAGAAAATTTTACATAAATAGACTTTACTGGCAAACAGTGTTCCTTACATAAATTTTAGTTGGATCAGATTAGCTGTTTTTGAGAGCCGTTCTGGTTGGTCCATGTATCTGAGAAAAACATCTTTTAAACTATTAACTGATCATGATCCTGTCAGCTGAATCCTTTGAAGTTCAAATTATATTATTTTACTTCGAAAGAAGCTTTCCTTATTGGTTTTGAAATAATTATATATGAGATTTTAATTTAGATTTAGTTTCAAATTACTACAGCATACCTCTGCGCTGGGCCGGCGTATCTCGAAATAAAAAGAATAATTAATGTCATATAAAAGTAACATTCATTTTTGTATAAACCGTTTGATTGCAAGCTGTTGCTGTTGTTTCTTGCCCTTAAAACTATAAAACAATGTAATTTCCCACAACTGGAACTTAGACCCTGTAGTTTTAAGAAGCGGTAATTTTCAAGTTCCATTTTAAAAAGAAATGAGTCTCTACAAATAAAGTGCTTACATAAAAAAAAAGAGTCAAAAAGTAATATTCTATCTGAGAAATTAAAAACTTTCGAATAAATCGTAAAATAAATAAAATAATTTTAAGCGGTTTCTTGAAAGAAAATGCTTTTATAAACGTTGATGAAAAATCGTATGGGAAAAAGAATTTTTAAAATCTAGCTATTAGTTGATTTTGCATTCTTTATTGTATTAAGAAATATTTCTGCAAAGAAATCTGAAATTTTGAAAAAAAAAAAAAAAAAAAAAAAAACAGAGGAAGAAAAATATATAGCGAAAACTGAAATTTCTATCGAAAAATTATTCTTTTTCACACTATAAACTCAGCAAGATTTTTTATTGCCGAATTTGTCCTCTTTAAAATGACGAAATTTAAAGTTAAAGAACTCAATTTTTAAAATGTCTTTTAATGACCAGATTTCTTCGTCGCAGACGTTGTTTTAGTGTACATGGCTAAAGAAATTTTAGTGCAGCTGATGATTTATGCACGTGCCTTCGTACTATGACTTATTGATAATGGGTCATTTATATACATCTTTTCCACACAAGGTAAACCATTGGCTTTTGTTGGAATGGTGTAGTAGAAGTAATGATGGTTGCTATGTATCCACGGCAATTGTCTTCGTCAATCTCTGTTTACCGTTTCCTTGGAATGTCATGCCTAAAAGAATCGTCAAGCAGTAGCCATAAGTGATAGATGAAATGATATAAAACGATGAAGTTTTTCTTCGCAACAAGAGAAGGACATTTTATGACTGAGATAAAATAACAAGTTACACGTGGACTTGTTTGTTAACCATTTGAATTGGTTGTGTGCATGAAGTAAAAGGGTTAAAAACTAGAGAAACATTGTCTGAATAAATAAACGAATTTGAGCCTAAGAAGAATTCAAAGATGTGTTGTTTATTTTTCTGGTAGTCTTTAAATATTGACATGATCTATAAATGGGTGGTTTAATACTAGTGTATCCGAATTCTCCCCACAGTAAAGTTTTAAGAGAAGAAAATAAGGTGTGCAGATTATCAGTGTTGATAGTAGACACACAAAGGAAACTACTGAAAAATCTACTTTCAGGATGTAAGCGATCATGGCTCTCCACCTCTTCCTGTCCCTTGTAGCTCTCAATAAATATTATCATTCTGTTATTTCTCCTAAGCCTTGTTCCACCATCCATTTACTCAAGCCCATCAAGTATGTTACACTTTGGTATCCTCTGTCTCTCTTTCTCTCAATCTGTCCTGTGAGTATCAGATTTTCCAAGCCCTTCTTCCTCATTATATACCCCAGAAATTTCAACTGTCTCCTCTTGAAGTTAAGTATCAGTTTCCTTTTTTCTTTCCATTCTTTCCATTCTTTCTTAAATCTCATTCAAGTCTCTTCCTCATCTTTGAGCAGAGTATCCATCAGGACAGATATAATATAACAGATCAGTATTCTTTTCTTTGTTTCCAACGAAACTTTCCTGTCTCTTAATATTCTTGAGTAACTTTTGGAATGCAACTTTGGTCATTTCAATAAACCTTCAAATCTCAGTGTCACACTTTCCGTTCCCTGTTACAGAAGAGGTTGTAAAAGTAAGCAAAAAGAAAGAAGTAAACATAAATCGTAAGAAGACATAATTATTAGTTATTAGCAAAAGGCACAGCCCAAGTCACGAACTACAACTTAGACACACTTTTTTTGTTTTAGTTTAATTTTATTTCTGAGTTCAACTACTCCACTTTCATTTCAGATATAAATTTTTCTAAATTTTTGGAAACAAATTTTAAAAATAGGAAAAATATACATATGAAGGAATTTTAAAAATCCTGGGTGCTTTATGAGGATCCTTTCGTAGATGTGGTATTGTGGTACATATTGGATTGGATGGAGAAGGATGAGTTCGTGTGGTGATTGAGGAAATTGTTAGAGTGAATGGTTTGTGAGTCGGATTAGCTAAGTGTAAGAGAGACAGTGTTGATCAGCCTTTCCCCACTTCACCTTCGGTCTTGTGCCACTAATTAAGTACATTAATTAAATAAATACAAATTGGAAAAACCATAATCAAGAACTACAAAAATTTAAATATCTAGGAAATGTTTTAACAGGGGACGGAAAATGCGGCACCGAAATCCTAATGTGCATTGATATAGCGAAAGACGCATTCAAAAAGCTAAGCAAAGTATTAAGAAACATGAAAAGTTTGTTAGAAACAAAGAAAAGATTACTGAAATGTTATGTAACGTTAGTCCTCCTTCATGACTGTGAATAATGGACAATCTCCTTACAGATGAAGATGAGACATGAGGCGACATAAATGTGGTTCTCCAGAAGGATACTGAGAATGTCATGGACTGAACATGTGAGCAAGGATGAAGTTCTATGGAAAGTGGAAACAAAAAGGACATATTTAGGATCAGAAAAAAAAGAGTTGAAATTTCTAGAGTACATAATGATGAAAGAGAGCTTTGAGAATTTGAGTCACATGATATATTAAAGGCAAGAGAGACAGAGAAAAGCAGAGAGTAAGCTTTCAAACAAATGTATGATAGAACAGGGATTAGGAGAGATAGCAAAAAAGACAAAAACTTACTAAGAGCTACAGATGAAAGGAGAGCCATGATCGCCCACTTCCTGAAGAGATAGAGCACATAGAAGAAGAAGAAGAAGAAGAAGAAGAAGAAGAAGAAGAAGAAGAAGTGCGATCTAGAATATCTACCTTTTTCTTTGAAAAATCTAAAAGGATGTTTAGCTTAACCAATGTCAAATGTCAATATAAAAGTCTTTTTTGTTGGTTTTTGAGAATAAAGTTTCTGAATCCTATTTTTGACGTTGTTTGTTAAGTAATCATAATTCTAACTAATCCTAAATTGGAACCTTTCAGTCATGTTTAATATTATTTTGCACTGAATATTTCTTCCACATTTAGTCTCTGTTATGTATCTAGAAATTCCTAACAAAACGAAAGAAGAATCTGTAATGTTCTCGGTCCTAACCTGGCATCTTAGCTTCAGTTATTTTCCTACTGCCGTAACGTAACTTCCATTTGCCTCTTCCATAAACATTTTCACTTTTGTTTTTGTGTATCGACTTCATGAATTTAAGTGTATTACTAGATAGGCAGGTAGGTCTTATTATTTTACTCTTGAAGACAGACATAACCGTAAGTTCTATGCTAACAGTTTCTTCTCTCACTCATCTCATTTATGCAACGTTTTTCCAGCTTCTTGTTTTTCTCTCAACTTCGATTTTCAAAAGTTTAAATGCAGCATCAATCGTCATCTTCTGTTTCCTTGAATTTTGATCTTTCATTGTTCTCTCTCCAAATAATGCTTTCTCGGATTCTTTAACTCTCAATAGCCCTTTGCTTTTTAGTTGCTTTATCGCCTTTCTTGCGATAAAATCATTAAAAAATAAATAAAAGATAGTTGTTTCTAGAGCTTGATCAAACCTCTCTCCTTACTGTCGTTATCTTGTCGAAATTAATTATTTTAACATTCTTCGGTATATCACTTTCTGACATCACTTTAATTGTGATGGCAAAATTTGTTTAATCGTTACGTATTTAAAACAAAGGAAATCATCTTCTTATCCTTGACTCGTTTATTTACATTGAGATTTTTATTTTTTACCCACAAGAGGGAGAATGTGACACAATGTCAGTTTACCATAGAGTTTACATATGCGTTCATACAAAAAATCATCTACTAGTTCCCTCGATCAATGCCATACTGACGTCGGTACTCCCTGACTCTTTTTCATACAATGAGGGACGTACTGCCGCAGTGTTGTAATCTCGGGGACTATGCTTCTCCATAGTTTAAAGAAAAGAATATATGTTGTTACTCTTTGATTTCATGCCAAAATCAACTATTTAAGTTCAGTTTCAGGAAGCCCGTCTCCACAGGAAATACATCTTCCTCGGGTTAGGCGTATCTAAAATTGAAAGTGCCGAGGAGCCTGGACTACTTTTTGTCTTTAGTCCCATGTATGCATATAACTCCATCCACTAACACCTTCGACTTGGCCCTGTGGATAAATCTCACTAATACATGTTGTACAGAATGTTATTTGCAAATAAATTCTTAGCAACGCGGTCGATTGGATGGAAATATGTTTAATATTTTGTCGTAAAACATACATCTGTTATTGAAACAAGTTTATCATTCAGCGTCTAATCTCCAAAGAGTCGAATTCAAATAAAAATAATTACAAAGAAGTTTATGGGCGTTTATTTTATTTATAAAAATGTAGTTCAATAAACTATGAACTGACTTTGACTGCGTTGATGGGACAACGACGAGAATTCAAATTTGTCCACGGTAGTCGTAATTCCGTTCGGTGCAGATAAACTCGATGGCGCTCATAGTTCAATCAAATTGTCGGGTAACAAATGATTATGTCTGTGAGTTGTTGCGGAAATGATTGGTTCAGTGGTTATTACCAATTTTCACTTCCATTTTATCACGGTAAAGAATATGTCAGAGGAGGTGTAGAAGCTGTTTGTATATTTTTTTTCTCTGTCGAATTCTTATTGACCGCAGAAATATTGCGTTATGACTAATTTAACCCTCCTAAGATCAAAGTATAGTATCTGTTTTTCACCCCTTTGTATTGTTTCTTTCTTCAGGTAGTTCACTGAGAAACATTTATGTGGGCTACCTATTTTCGGAGAATTCAACCCTACTCCAACATTGCACTAAAGAGAGAGGATTGGTAAATACTAACGCCAGTGTGACAGTGGTCACGAGGTCTGGGCAATTTTTATAATTAGCCAGTATAGTCGCCTATAGACATATCACATTAAAATGACCCGGTGTCACATTCCGCCACCGTTTGAATAAATAATGGATCAAAGTGTAGTATCTGTTTTTCACCTCTCTGTCTTCGAGCAGTTCACGGAAAAGCTTTGAGGGATGCCTGTGAGCGCGTTCGGGCACCCGACAATAAAAACAACCCGTCACTGTGGAGAGGCGAATAAGTACAGGATCAGTGTATATTATCTGTATGCATTGTGAAAATGTCATATCTCTTAAGGACGTAGACGATCATGATTCTGATGCCTTTTCTTGATTATTTGTGAATTGTCCTCACAGATAGTAGAGTAGTCTCCCTTCGCATTTTCTACGATATTAAATTCAAAGTTGTTTTTCTCTTCGACTGGCCGCCACTAAAAGATAATTAGCCCAATCTACACTGTCTAGGCAACGTGTTGCTCAGGCAAGATAATGCTCGCCTCTCCAGAATCTACCGTATATATCTATAAGTCTACCATTCGTCCATACTTAGAATATTGCTACCACTTATGGTCCGGTGTCCCTGCTATTCCCCTTGACTTCCTTGATAAAATCCAAAAGAAGAATTAAAAAGAATGTATAAACATAAAAATGTCTAAAAATAATTGTCGGACTTTGTCCATTTCATAATGTGTGACGTCATTTGTTTACATTTGGATATGCTTTGAGCAGATATGAATGTACGTGAGAGAATCATGGAAGATTGTAGTTTAAAAGCAGTAAAATCGACCTTGCTAACCGAACGATCCTCTGTGGCCCAATCAGTTAAGGCACGTCAGGTTATAATGATGATTCCGTATAGGATACAGGTTCGATTCCTGTCGGAGGACGATTATTTTCTATGAAAATTTCTCGGACATTCAGGACGGTATATCTTAAATAATACTGTTTATTATAAAACAGAGCATTTACTTAAATATTTGTATCGATAAAAAGAATGTATAAACATAAAAATGTCTTAAAATAATTGTCGGACTTTGTCCATTTTATAATATATATATATATATACAGATATGCAAGTGCTTCTATACAAATACTTTTGTGTTGTTTTTTTTTTTTATTCATGTTGTCATTTTTCATTCACTTTTTAAATACGGTTAATGTTTCATATCCATGCACAACGTACATATCCAGGCATACATTTGTTTTTGCATCTCTTCAGGTGAACAAGCGTATTTCTCCCCAAGACTGTTCATTTTCTTATCATTTTATTAAACTTTATCAATATATATATATATATATATATATATATATATATATATATATATATATATATATATATATATACACACTGTCTCACTCTTTATAAGGCCAGGGTAACTCGATGTAGAGGGTTATGTTAGGAGGGAATTTGTGTGTATAGGTGTGGGAGATAACGGTTAACTTTAGCCTTGAACAGGTTAAGATTTTAGGGATTGAAGAAATATTCTATTTCCACAGAGCAGTGGTTCAGAGGAAATTGTTCGAGTGGAACTTTATTCTCACTAATAGAATATGGAAGGAATGTTTACGGTTTGATACTCTAAGAGATGCTTTTCGACTTTATCAAGGCAGAAGAGTGGCGCCAGTTTGTTTATCCTTATTTTTTACCTATCTTGGTATATATGTATCTATCAAACCGTACATGGATATCTATCTAATACTTCCAAAAACACTTGTAAAACCAATTCAGTTGATAAATTTAGAAAACAGTTTTCCAGAAATAAATTATAGACTTGAAAAATTTAAGATGAATCATGAGAATTCTAGACGCCAAGAGAAAATTAATACTTCTTTTTATACTTGCGATCATGGCTCTCCATAACTTCCTACTCTCTGTAGCTCTTAGTAATGTTTGTCTTTTTACTATCCCTCCCACATCTTTTTCTGCCAAGTTTACACAAGCTCTTTCGTCCTACCCTCTTGCTTTCAACATGCCCTGTGAGTGTCTAATTCGCCAAGCTCTCTTTCCTTATAATGTATCTTAGAAATTTCAACTCTTTCTAATTCTAAGTATAAGAATCTTTTTTGTTTCCATTTTCTGTAAATTTCCAAATGGCTCACATGTTCCACCCATGGTATTCTCTGCATCCTTCTATAGAACCATATCTATGCTTACATCAAATCTCCTCTTTATTTGTGAGAAAAATGTCCAGCATTCATTGACGTATAGATGGGGGGGAATTTGATATTACATAGCCATTAAGCACTCTTTTCTTTGTTCCTAAATAATCTGATTCCTTATTGTCTCTTTCTCTACATAAGTGATATTTAATATTTTTTGTGGTTTGGCAATGTTCACCTTGATATAATTGGTTCTGATACATTTTGCGGGTGGGGGTTGTTTATGATTACTGATTCTGTCAAGTCCTTTTTTTAGATGTCCTATATTTAAGCCTACCCAAGTCATTTCATCTACAATTTCCTTCAATCACCTTTTACATTCTCTTTGAAGATTTTTTCTTTGAATTTTTGCTAGGATTTTTGTTAAATTCGTTTGCTATCTTTTTTGTTGTTTGTTTTGCACTTAGTTGTTGCTGATGTTATCCTTTATCTGTTTTTGTGTGCATTCAACATAGTCTTTAATACTGATCACTACTCTTCCTGCTTTGCTTTCTACAGAGATTCTGTTAGCATCCTCTCTGCAGCGTAGACACCCTGCAGCATTGCTATTAATTTCCTGGTCTGTTAGTCTATTGATTTTAGCTCCTCTCTTTGCTAGAATATTTCATTTAAAATTCTGCCCATATATCACTGGCCTTTATTACATTTTTGACTATTGAGTCTTGTTAGTACGATTTTCCAGATTTCCCTCAGATATTTATTGCTTCTTATTCTCCCTCCTTGCCTCGTGTTTTCATGAATTGCATTTGACTAAACTAGAGTATTTATATCAGCATTTATATCTTAATTGATTTCTTATCGGGCAATCCAGTGTCATCTCTTGTCACAGATTTTCCTTCACGCATCACTAAAACTGTCTACTTTTCTAGATCATTCTGATATCATTGCTAAACATCCATTTCCAACCAATGATTCTAGATCTTTCTGTTTTTTGAGAAAGTAGTTTGACATTGTTAGATTTACTAACATTTTTCCATAGGTTTTCTAAATTAGTCTCACCTTTGACACTTTTGTAAGCTTATATTTGGTGGCATCAAGTTTTTTCTTTATTACTCATTTTAGTTTATTAGACAGCATATAAACTTGAAATGCAAAGAGCAACTGTAAAATGCAAACTTTTCTATTGTTGCTAATGATGAAGAAGAAACTTGATTCTCGATTCTTAATCAACCAAAATGTTTAGATGAAACTTTGGGAAACAGATAAAAAATAATATTGCTTTCAAATAATAGCATTTTTGATTTATTGATTTATTTTTTACTGTTTATCAACCTTTTTAGCCAAAACATTTTGACAGGGGATTGAAAGAATAATTCTTTTAATTTTGTGATTGAATATTAAGGTTTTAGAGATAATAATGATTTTCAGATACGAGTCTAACTATTTAGCCTATAGCCAGGAGAGGAGACCTGTATTCATATGTTTCCCAAGGGTATCTGCATGTAAGAGAACATAATGAACTCAACTTAAATTTGAACTTGGCTCTCCAATTTCTCATTCGGAGCTGTTATCCATTAAAGCATGCGCACAATCACGCTTACACCTGGTATTCCCAAGCCGTTACCTGTCTAATTACTTGACATTGTTTAACTTCAGGAACTGGATGTGAACCAGTGTTTCAAAGTGAGATTTCTATAAACCCTCAAGTAATAACAGTGTTTCATAAAATACCATTATTCTCTTCAGTTCCAAGTCTGGGTGGGGTCATAGATTTTCTGTGCAGCTGAACACCTGACTGCTTCTTCTACATGTCTCAGTAGATGTTCATTTATGCCAAGCATGTCTTTGGCAAAGTAGATCTGGTAAAGCCAATCACTATCCAGAAAAAAAATGAAGGTTCAATTTAGTCATGGACATGTGGCCATTGAACCATAGACCCTGGTTGTTGACTTCAGTTTAGGAAACCCTCTGCCTAGTAATGCCATGGCACCACCACCCTTGAAAGACTGTCAGTCGTTCAGTTCCATATACATAAATTATAGTTACTATCTCTCAGTTGAACTTCTCAATGATAAAAATCCCAGAATCACTATACATGAAGATGCTCAAGAATTACAACAGTCACAAGAATAATTTAACTTTAGGATTCTCATTAGAGATTAATAAGTATTGATAATATTCATTTTAATTTAATATACAAAACAAATTTTAAACTATTACTTCAATATTAATTTTAGAAAGTGTTATAATTACCACATAAAATTAGAATTGTTCTAGTTCACACATAAAATGTATACGTTAATACAGAGCTTTCTCTCAGTATTCCTTTCCTTATTTTGAGCTCAGTTGAGTTCATTGTGACTGCAATCATGCATTGCAACTAATTTTATACTCCATAATCATTTAAATATCTGTATAATGTATAGGACTCGACAGAGATTTGAATTCAGAGTTGTTCTTCTACTTTACTAGCTGCTAACCATGGTTAAAAAAAACTGCTCTGCTATTTATTCCAGTAATGGGGGAAAAGAAATGGATGCATATCTTTCCAAAGGGATTTATATGAAAGCAAACTGGGTAAGGCTTTGAACATTTCTTACCAGTTTGTCTTTCTGTAATATCAACCATTGCATGACCTGCATTTCTTAGTATTATGTGTCAGGAATATTCATCACTTTTTGGATAATTATTGATTGAATAAACAGTATAAAATTAGACTTTCAGTCAAAATACTGTAAAATTTGCATTCACCTAACATTTATATCACTTATGTAAATGACATAAGGCCAAACGACATAAACTTTTCTCAATAAAACTGCAATTTACTTAATATCTTTCAAGTGGTATGGTTTATACAAAAACCATAGGTTTATATATATATATATATATATATATATATATATATATATATATATATATATATATATATATATATATATATATATATATATATATATATATACTTTAACTATAGCATAGATAAAGAAATTATTTCAAAATACTGTTTGTTCTTATTAAGTAATTCTGGATAATTGCAGGTTGAATTATCTCACAAATGAAATGTAGAAGTAAATGAGGACGTTTGCTGAAAGGCTTCATTTAAGTTCTAGTCCTCTGAAGAAATTAGCATAAAAGATTGTCAAAATTTTTACTTCAATAAAGAGATTGAATTTTGATCTTATGTTTCAGATGAAGTTGAGATTTGCAGTGGAAAGAGAGGCAAGTTTCATTTACTTCCTTTTACAGAATGTGGTTTAAAATAAAACTGAGCTGAGAGTGTAATATTGGAAAGTGAGGTAAGTTTCGTTTGGTTCCTTTTACATAATGTAGTTTTGGATAAAACTGAGCTTCAGTGTAATATCGGGAAGTGAGGAAAGTTCTTTTGGTTCCTTTTACAGAATGTGGTTTGGAATAAAACTGAGCTAGAGTGTAATATTGGAAAGAGAGGTAAGTTTCTTTTGGTTGATCTTACAGAATGTGGTCTTGGATAAAAATGAGCTTCAGTGTAATATCGGAAAGAGAGGGAGGTTTCATTTGGTTCCTTTTAAAGAATGTGGTTTTGTACAAAACTGATCTTCAGTATAATATCGGAAAGTGAGGTAGGTTTCTTTTGGTTCATTTCACAGGATGTGGTTTTGGATAAAACTGAGCTACAGTGTAACATTGGAAAGTGAGGTAGGTTTCTTTTGGTTCCTTTTACAGAATGGGGTTTTGAATAAAACCGAGCTAGAGTGTAATATTAGAAATAGAGGTAAGTTTCTTTTTGTTTCCTTTTACAGAATGGGGTTTTGGATAAAACTGAGCTTCAGTGTAATAACGGAAAGTGAGGTAAGTTTCTTTTGGTTCCTCTTACAGAATAGGGTTTTCGATAAAACTGAGCTTCAGTATATTAGCGGAAAGGGAGTTGTCTTTTGGTTCCTTTTACAGAAGGTGGTTTTGGATAAAACTGAGCTTCAGTGTAATAACGGAAAGTGAGGTAAGTTTCTTTTGGTTTCTTTTACAGAATAGGGTTTAAGATAAAACTGAGCTTCAGTATATTAGCGGGAAGGGAGTTGTCTTTTGGTTCCTTTTACAGAAGGTGGTTTTGGATAAAACTGAGCTTCAGTGTAATAACGGAAAGTGAGGTAAGTTTCTTTTGGTTTCTTTTACAGAATAGGGTTTAGGATAAAACTGAGCTTCAGTATATTAGCGGAAAGGGAGTTGTCTTTTAGTTCCTTTTACAGAAGGTGGTTTTGGTAAAACTGAGCTACAGTGTAATATTGGAAAAAAAGGTAACTTTCTTTTGGTTCATTTTACAGAAGGGAGTTTCAGTGTAATATTGGAAAGTGAGGCAAGTTTCTTTTGGTTCCTTTTACAGAAGGGAGTTTTGAATAAAACCGAGCTAGAGCGTAATATTGGAAAGAGAGGTTTCTTTTGGTTTCTTTTACAGAAGGTGGTTTTGGATAAAATTGAGCTTCAGTGTAATCATGGAAAGAGACGTAAGTTTCTTTTGGTTCATTTTACAGAATGTGGTTTTAGATAAAACTGAGCCTCAGTGTAATAACGGAAAGTGAGGTAAGTTTCTTTTGGTTCCTTTTACATAATGTAGTTTTGGATAAAACTGAGCTACAGTGTAATATTGGAAAGAGTGGTAAGTTTCTTTTGATACCTTTTACAGAATGTGGTTTGGGATAAAACTGAGCTACAGTGTAATATCGGAAATTGAAGTAAGTTTCATTTGGTTCATTTTACAGAAGGTGGTTTTTGATAAAACTGAGCTACAGTGTAATATTGGAAAGTGGAGTAAGTTTCTTTTGGTTCCTTTTAGAGAATGTGGTTTGGATAAAACTGAGCTTTAGTGTAATATCAGAAAGTAAGGTATGTTTCTTTTGGTTCCTTTTACAGAATGGAGTTTTGAATAAAACCGAGCTGGCATGTAATATTGGAAAGAGAGGTAAGTTTCTTTTCATTCCTTTTAAAGAAAGTGGTTTTGGATAAAACTGAGCTTCAGTGTAATAACGGAAATGAGGTAAGTTTCGTTTGGTTTCTCTTACAGAATGGGGTTTTGGATAAAACAGAACTACAGTGTAATATTGGAAAGTGAGGTAAGTTTTTTGGTTCCTTTTACAGAATAGAGTTTTGGATAAAACTGAGCTACAGTGTAATATTGAAAAGAGTGGTAAGTTTCTTTGGTTCATTTTACAGAATAGGGTTTTGGATAAAACAGAGCTTCAGTGTAATATCGGAAACGAGGAAAGATTCATTTGGTTCCTTTTACAGAATATGCTTTTGTATAAAATTTACCTTCAGTGTAATAATGGAAAGAGAGGTAAGTTTATTTTAGTTCCTGGTACGGAATGTGGTTGTGGATAAAACTGAGCTTCAGTGTAATATTGGAAAGTGATGTACGTTTCTTTTGGTTCCTTTTAGAGTATGTGGTTTTGTATAAAACTGCGCTACAGTGTAATATTGGAAAAAGAGTTAAATTTGTTTTGGTTCCTTTTGCAGAATGGAATTTTGAATAAAACCGAGCTAGAGTTTAATATTGGAAAGAGAGGTAAGTTTCTTTTGGGTTATTTTACAGAATGCGGTTTTGGATAAAACTGACCTTCAGTGTAATAACGGAAATGAGGTAAGTTTCTTTTCGTACCTCTTACAGATTGGGCTTTTGGATAAATCTGAGCTACAGTGTAATATTTGAAAATGAGCTAAGTTTGTTTTGATTCCTTTTACAGAATATGATTTTGGATAAAACTGAGCTTCAGTGTAATATCAGAAATTAAGGTTTCCTTTGGTTTCTTTTACAGAATGTGGTTTTGAATAAAACTGAGCTACAGTGTAATAATGGGAAGGGAAGTGATTTTCTTTTGGTTCCTTTTACTGAATGGGGATTTGTATATAACTGAGCTACAGTTTAACATTGGAAAGAGAGGTAAATTTCTTTTGGTTCCTTTTACAGAATGGGGTTTTGGATAAAACTGTGCTTCAGTGTAATAATGGAAAGAGAGATAAGTTTCTTTTGCTTCCTTTTACAGAATCGGGTTTTGGATCAAACTGTGCTTCACTGTAATAATGGAAAGAGAGGTAAGTTTCTTTTGGTTCTTTTTGCAGAATGGGGTTTTGGATAAAAATGAGCTTCAGTGTAATATCGGAAATTGAGGTAAGTTTCTTTTGGTGACTTTTACAGGATATGTCTTTGATATAAAACTGCGCTACAGTGTAATATCGGAAAAAGAGGTAAGTTTCTTTTGGTTCCTTTTACAGGATGTGTTTTTTGATAAAACTATGCTTTAGTGTAATAATGGAAAGAGAGGTAAGTTTCTATTGGTTCCTTTTATAGAATGGGGTTTTCGGATAAAACTGAGCGTCAGTGTAATATTGGAAAGTGAATTAATTTTCTTTTGCTTCCTCTTACAGAATGGGGTTTTACATAAAACTCTGCTACAGTTTAATATTGGAAGGTTAGGTAAGTTTCTTTTGGTTCCTTTTACAGTATGTGATTTTGGATAAAACTGAGTTTCAGTGTAATAATGCAAAAAGAGGTACGTTTATTTTCGTTACTTTTTACAGAATGGGGTTTTGGATAAAACAGCTACAGTGTAACATTGGAAAGAGAGGTAAGTTTCTTTTGGTTCCTTTTACAGAATGCAGTTTTGGATAAAACTGTGCTTCACTGTAATAATGGAAAGAGAGGCAAGTTTCTTTTCATTTCTTTTGCATAATGGGGTTTTGGATAAACCGAGCTTCATTGTAATATCGGAAATTGAGGTAAGTTTGTTTTGGTTACTTTTACAAAATGGGATTTTGGATAAAACTATCCTTCAGTGTAATAATGGAAAAGAGGTAAGTTTCTTTTGGTTCCTTTTACAGAAAGGGGTTTTGGATCAAACTTAGCTTCAGTGTAATATTGGAAAAAGAGGTAAGTTTCTTTTTGTTCCTTTTATAGAATGGGGTTTTTGATCAAAATGAGCTACAGTGTAATATTTGAAAGAGAGGTAAGATTCATTTTGTTCCTTTTACATTATGGGGTTTTGGAGAAAACTGAACTTCAGTGTAATAATTGAAAGAGAGGTAAGTTTCTTTTGGTTCTTTTTACAGAATGGGGTTTTGGATAAAACTGTGCTTTAGTGTAATAATGGAAAGAGAGGTTAGTTTCTTTTGGTTCCTTTTATAGAATTGGGTTTTTGATCAAACTGAGCTACAGTGTAATATTTGAAAGAGAGGTAGGATTCATTTGGTTCCATTTACAGAATGGGGTTTTGGATAAAACTGAGATACAGTGTAATATTGGAAAGAGAGGTGAGTTTCATTTGGTTCCTTGTACATATTATGGTATTGGATAAAACTTAGCTAAAGTGTAATAATGGAAAAAAAGGTAAGTTTCTTTTGGTTCCTTTTACAGAATGGGGTTTTGGATAGAACTGTGCTTCACTGTAATAATGGAAAGAGTTAAGTTTCTTTTTGTTCCTTTTGCAGAATGGGGTTTTTGATAAACTGAGCTTCAGTGTAATATCGGAAATTAATGTAAGTTTCTTTTGGTTCCTATTACAGGATGTGGCTTAGGATAAATCTGAGCTACAGTGTAATAATGAAAAGAGAGGTAAGTTTTTTTGGTTCCTTTTACAGAATGGGGTTTTGGATAAAACTGTGCTTCGGTGTAATATTGCAAAGAGAGGTAAGTTTCTTTTAGTTCCTTTTTCAGAATGGGGTTTTGAATAAAACTGAGCTTCAGCTTAATATCGGAAAGTGAGGTAAGTTTCTTTTGGTGACTTTTACAGGATATGTCTTTGGATAAAACTGTGCTATAATGTAATAATGGAAAGAGAGGTAAGTTTCTTTTGGTTCCTTTTACAGGATGGGGTTTTGGATAAAACTATGCTTCAGTGTAATAATGGAAACAGGGGTAATTTTCTTTGGTTCCTTTTACAGAATGTGCCTTTGGATCAAACTTAGCTTCCGTGTAATATCGGAAAGAGAGGTAAGTTTCATTTGGTTCCTTTTACATATTATGGTTTTGGATAAAACTGAGCTACAGTGTAATATTGGAAAGAGAGGTAAGTTTCTTTTGGTTCCTTTTACAGAATGGGGTTTTGTATAAAACTGAACTTCAGTGTAATATCGGAAAGTGAGGTAAGTGTCTTTTGGTTCCTTTTACAAAACTTTGCACATGTTCAACCTGTTGGTTATTTCTATTTTCACAGCCACTACATTCCATGTTATTTAGCATTTTTGATGGTTAACAAATTTTAGCCATTTCTTTTATGAGTAATGCTATAAAAATTAGTGACTGCTTAATTTGGAGAAATGTCTTTATTTATTGTCTTGCGAACCAAAACTCCCATAGAAACATGGTTATATGTTTCCTGACAACAAGCTAAATCAAGAAATAGACAGTACATTCCAAATATTTGTATATATTTGTTTCTTTGATAATTTTTGCATATATCTTTAAAACGATTTTCTGAAGTACAAACTAAACATTCAAAAAATTGCAATCATTGAAGAGTGAAATTCAAATGCCTTACCAGCTGTCTACGATACCAGGTGTTTGAGAGAAGACAACAACTCAGAGATGGGGTGAATCAGATCAACTCTAGGGTTGAGAAAAAAGAAAAGAAATAGCAAAAACTGTGCAATATAATGAGAAGGTGAGTTGGGGGTAGGGAAGCAGTGGAATATAAAGGAAACAAGAAAGAGAAGATTCAAGAAAAGAAAAGAAATTATGCAAGAAAAAAGAAAAAAGGAAAGAAAAGAAATGTAAGGGAAAATATTGAGGGAGACAAAGAAAGAAGAAGGAATACAAAAAAAAATTAACAAAGAATTTTTAGGAAAGAAAAGAAAATCAAAAAACAACATGATAGAAAATAAAGTCAAATAAGTTTTACATTCTAACCACACACAACACGTATTGGAAATGTGTCCATATTGATCAGCTGACAAAACACCCCTTCTTTCTTCAAAAACATATCCATATATACATGACTGCATCTAAAGTACTAGTGTTCGGTAACCAAAAAGATTAATTCTGTTTTTGCTATTAGGTGAAATTAGTAGCATTTAGTTTTAACTAACTTCATTAAAAAAGTGTTGGATTGTTTCATGACAGCTGTTTGGTGTTCTATTAACAAAGAATGAAGTTCCATCTGAACAACGTTTTTTCCAAGAACTGCTAGTTTGTGAAACCCACTCCCAATAGAATTCTTAAAATTCTTTTTAATCATTTCACCCCAAGCAAAGTGGGAATGCCACTAGTATATAGGTGGCTACAGAGAATGAAAATGTGAGAAAAGAGTGGGTATAGCGGGGACTGAGGAAAGGAAAAAGGATAAGCTGAGTTCACAACAACAGAAGATGGCAATTGACATTGCATTTAAATTTTTGAAGATTGTAGTTATCAGGTAAGCAAGGAAACAGAAGGGAATTCCACAGATGGGAAATGCAAGAAAAGAAACTGTTGGAGTAGAAGTGGCAGTTACATTTAACTATTTCAACAGTAAAGTGTGAGACCTAGATGACAATCTAGTAGCACACTTAAATTCATGTAATCGGGTCACTAGAAAAAAAAGCTCACCAGAAAAGTTGCCATGTAAATATTTGTAGAAAAGACAGAGGGAAGCCACATTATGTCTGAGAGAAAGTGATTGAAATTGAGATGTCAAGTCAGAAGAGATAACATTGCAGATCCTTCTTTGAATTTTGTCAAGAGCATTGAGGAGCATCAGACCAAATATAGCAACGTTATTCAATGCATGGATGAATGGCAGATTGGTAAATGTGAAAGATAGACTCTGATGAGAACAATAACCTTCTGTCATGACACAATGAACCAAATTTCCTTGCAGTAGATGCAGCTATTGATTCAATATAGTTGTTCCACTTCAAGACATTTGAAAACATGAAGCCAAAAACGCGCAGTGAGACACTCTCCTGGAGTTAAGCATCAGCCAATAGTGGTTAAATGAAAGCAGTTTCAGTTTGGAGGCAGTAAAATTTACAAGCCATTTTTCCCAATCACAACAATCTTAATCTTTTCAAAGCTAGTGCCAACTATTATCTTTCCTACATATCCTCATAAACTGCACTTCTTACCTCCTCTTATGCTCATACAACAACCTCTTTTAGTATTCTTTTACCTTCAGTGGTACTTGAGACTTGTAGTGGGTGAATAATTAGTTAAAAAGCAAAAATAACAATAGAATCAAAAGAATATCAGCAATATTTTTTGGCATATTATGCTTTTTATTTAAGATATGTAAAAATTCTATATTGAAAATTTTCCTGTTGGAGATTTCTTGATGAATCTCTTGTTGACCAAATGATAGCAATTAAATCATGAAAGGCACTGAGGATAATCTATGTTATGTGATATCGGACATAACTAGCATATCTAAATAAATTGCTGACAATACTTTATGACAATTTAGTTATGTTAGTCACTTTGATGTGTAGCTGCTAATATAAATTGAATTAAATAAACCTTGTATTTTTTATGTGTACAATAATCTAGAGAAATGGGATGAAACGTTTTTCTTTTTGAAAGGTGATGAAAGTACAAAGATACGGGAACAAATGCAATAAAAATACAATAAACACAAACACAATCACAATAAAGAAAAGTTGACATTCTTCCAAAGTGACATTGAATATACAGGTGTAAGGATACAAAAGGTAATTATCTCTCTTTGATTGAGATAATTCATGCAGATTATGCCACAGCCACTTAATGACATCACTTTGAACAGTGACAAAAATGGCTTGTCAATTCCAGTCAGTTTACAGGAGCCAAAATGAAAGTTTGCTTTCTTAGCATAAATCTGCTTACAAGTTCATGGTTCCGTTTCCACTTGGGAATATATCATTCTCAGATATAGAAAGAAACTCTGGCTCACCGTCCTCAATTTTGGAAAACCCAAGACTCACCATCTCTCATTTGCAGAATGTGTTCTCACCTGGGACATAGTAGATGAATCCAGCCAGTTTGAATCTGGAGTCCTAAACATAGCTTCTTCAGAAACACAGAAGAATCTCCATATTATATATAAGACCTTATATTTTTGTTCTACTTTCACTCTGCTTGAGTATGTAGATATATGATATATTATTCTTTGTGTGGGACATGTGTATATTCATATATATACAATTTTGTATGTTTTAGTGACATAAAAGTCTCTCTGAGGACAAAGCATGCTTATCATTCCTTTTCCTTTCAATCATTCTGAAATATGGTGTTATTGTATTATGGGTATAGTAATGCCTATAATGGGGTAAATGGGAGAATAAATCTTTCTTTCTGTTATACAAGGATAAGAAAGGTGTCATCAAATAGGTCTTTCAAGTAAACAAATTGATTGATTGAAACATGTATTGCTCCTAATTAGACCAAATGAAGGCAACATTTGACAAAATGATTTGATAATTGGTTCATAGAAATGGCATGATATTACATCAGGAGGACAATGATTGTTTCTTTGAGGAATAGACAAAAATTCTTACAGCCTGATTGAAAAGCTTTCATTTATCTATTATATTTCAGCAAGGACAAAAGTCTGAATAATGTAAATAGTATACATAATTACGTCACCTCAGAAATATAACCAAAACGATTCCACAATACAAAAAACACTGTTTCAATCGAAGTGTCTATTGGTTAGAAATTATCATTACCATGTGAAATATTTGACCAATCAGAGAAAACTAAAATTCTTATTTTTCTCTGGCCTATTTTCTGGAAAAATTTCTCATAAAAACCCACAGATTTAGACTTTCAAAGAGCAGAAATGCAACTGTCTCCATGCCCTTCAACAACAAAAAAAAGACATGTCTATGTAGCTTCCCCACCCCCAGCACATGCTGAAATAAATGTGTCAGCAACTTCAAATGAATCATCACCAACAACAACTGCATGGACAGCTAGTTGGCAACTTCAAATGAGCCATCTCTAACAACAGCAACAACAATCTTCATTAAGGATAAAAGTCTTTTCTCAAACACATATTTTGTTTTTACTGTAGATCAAATATTAAAAGTCTTTTGCAAACCACAGATTTCTTTGAGTACCAACTACCCAAAAATTTTATCTCAATTAAAGACTATTTTTAATTCATTTGATTTCATGTACATATATTTGTAAATACAAATCATTTATTTAACAGATAAGCCCATGTTTTCTTTATTTTTATTTTATCATTGTTTGGAATTTGGACGTTCGTTTTTTAATATAAAAAAACTCGGACTACTGAATTTCCTACACTCCTCACTAGTCTTCTCATTCTCTTTCACATCTTGTGTCTTAGTGACATTAATGCCTTGACTAAATGATTAAAAAAAAAATCATGGATAGTAGTAGAGACAAATGTTACTTAGAATAATAAAAGATGGTGTGTTGTATGGGGGAAAGGGAAGATTGTACACGTGACAAAATGATTTGCTACATAAAAGACGAAGGTAAGACAACTATCAGCTGATATTTCTCTGTTGCAGTTGACAGGACCAGAATGATCACATTAGAAGAAATAGGGGTCAATCACTTTTCAACTTTGGAGAATGCAAGAGAATAAAAAATGTCTTCAACAGGACTGGTGACTGGCTATTCATTTTCTTAACTAACATCCCCTTCCTCAGGTAAACTTGAACCAGACACATATCAGTATATTGTATATTTCCTGAAATACCTAATTCTTATGACAATGGTTCAGATGAGTGTTAATCTTTGTAAAACTCATATCAAAATTGCAACCTGCATTTTGCAGAAAATATCAACCTTATAGCAGGCAGTAATGTTGAGTTGCAAGACCTAACCAAAAATTCATTGAAAGAATTGCCATATATGGAATGGAACACAACACAGAGAAATCTAAAGTAATGGTGAATAGAACAAGCAACACCACGGCCATGGGTGTTGAACTAATGGAGGAATGTCCAGATTCAAATACTTGGGACAAAACCTATCAAAAAATTGTGTCAGCAATTCCAAAATACACACATGGATCGCCACAGCCACTGAAGTGATGGCTAGACTAGAAGGGAAGTGGAAGAGAAACATCAGCTTCCAGACAAAGTTCAAGCTTTAGAAATTGCTGCTATCCATCCTCCTGTATGGGTGTGAGATTTGGACACTCCTGGATGAAGCAGAAAAAAGGATCCAGGTGTTCAAGAATAAATCTTTCAGAAAGCTTCTCCGCTTCTCCAACTGAGAGCACAAATCCAATGTTTATTTTATGGAGCAAGGTCAAAAGTCTTATGGGTCAGCAGGAATCTCTTCTTACCACTATTAAATATTGGAAGATGTCATGTTTGGTCAAAAGTCTTGTGATCCAGCAGGAATCTCTTCTTACCACTATTAAATATTGGAAGATGTCATGTTTGGTCAAAAATCTTGTGGGCCAGCAGGAATCTCTTCTTACCACTATTAAATATTGGAAGATGTCATGTTTGGTCAAAAGTCTTGTGATCCAGCAGGAATCTCTTCTTACCACTATTAAATATTGGAAGATGTCATGTTTGGTCAAAAGTCTTGTGATCCAGCAGGAATCTCTTCTTACCACTATTAAATATTGGAAGATGTCATGTTTGGTCAAAAGTCTTGTGATCCAGCAGGAATCTCTTCTTACCACTATTAAATATTGGAAGATGTCATGTTTGGTCAAAAGTCTTGTGATCCAGCAGGAATCTCTTCTTACCACTATTAAATATTGGAAGAAGTCATGTTTGGTCAAAAGTCTTGTGATCCAGCAGGAATCTCTTCTTACCACTATTAAATATTGGAAGATGTCATGTTTGGTCTAAAGTCTTGTGATCCAGCAGGAATCTCTTCTTACCACTATTAAATATTGGAAGAAGTCATGTTTGGTCAAAAGTCTTGTGATCCAGCAGGAATCTCTTCTTACCACTATTAAATATTGAAAGATGTCATGTTTGGTCAAAAGTCTTGTGATCCAGCAGGAATCTCTTCTTACCACTATTCAATATTGGAAGATGTCATGTTTGGTCAAAAGTCTTGTGATCCAGCAGGAATCTCTCCTTACCACTATTAAATATTGGAAGAAGTCATGTTTGGTCAAAAGTCTTGTGATCCAGCAGGAATCTCTTCGTACCACTATTAAATATTGGAAGAAGCCATGTTTGGTCAAAAGTCTTGTGATCCAGCAGGAATCTCTTCTTACCACTATTAAATATTGGAAGATGTCATGTTTGGTCAAAAGTCTTGTGATCCAGCAGGAATCTCTTCGTACCACTATTAAATATTGGAAGATGTCATGTTTGGTCAAAAGTCTTGTGATCCAGCAGGAATCTCTTCTTACCACTATTAAATATTGAAAGATGTCATGTTTGGTCAAAAGTCTTGTGATCCAGCAGGAATCTCTTCTTACCACTATTAAATATTGGAAGATGTCATGTTTGGTCAAAAGTCTTGTGATCCAGCAGGAATCTCTTCTTACCACTATTAAATATTGGAAGAAGTCATGTTTGGTCAAAAGTCTTGTGATCCAGCAGGAATCTCTTCTTACCACTATTAAATATTGGAAGATGTCATGTTTGGTCAAAAGTCTTGTGATCCAGCAGGAATCTCTTCTTACCACTATTAAATATTGGAAGATGTCATGTTTGGTCAAAAGTCTTGTGATCCAGCAGGAATCTCTTCTTACCACTATTAAATATTGGAAGAAGTCATGTTTGGTCAAAAGTCTTGTGATCCAGCAGGAATCTCTTCTTACCACTATTAAATATTGGAAGATGTCATGTTTGGTCAAAAGTCTTGTGATCCAGCAGGAATCTCTTCTTACCACTATTAAATATTGGAAGAAGTCATGTTTGGTCAAAAGTCTTGTGATCCAGCAGGAATCTCTTCTTACCACTATTAAATATTGGAAGAAGTCATGTTTGGTCAAAAGTCTGTGATCCAGCAGGAATCTCTTTTCACCACTATTAAATATTGGCAGGAATCTCTTCTTACCACTATTAAATATTGGAAGAAGTCATGTTTGGTCAAAAGTCTTGTGATCCAGCAGGAATCTCTTCTTACCACTATTAAATATTGGAAGAAGTCATGTTTGGTCAAAAGTCTTGTGATCCAGCAGGAATCTCTTCTTACCACTATTAAATATTGGAAGATGTCATGTTTGGTCAAAAGTCTTGTGATCCAGCAGGAATCTCTTCTTACCACTATTAAATATTGGAAGATGTCATGTTTGGTCAAAAGTCTTGTGATCCAGCAGGAATCTCTTCTTACCACTATTAAATATTGGAAGAAGTCATGTTTGGTCAAAAGTCTTGTGATCCAGCAGGAATCTCTTCTTACCACTATTAAATATTGGAAGAAGTCATGTTTGGTCAAAAGTCTTGTGATCCAGCAGGAATCTCTTCTTACCACTATTAAATATTGGAAGAAGTCATGTTTGGTCAAAAGTCTTGTGATCCAGCAGGAATCTCTTCTTACCACTATTAAATATTGGAAGATGTCATGTTTGGTCAAAAGTCTTGTGATCCAGCAGGAATCTCTCCTTACCACTATTAAATATTGGAAGAAGTCATGTTTGGTCAAAAGTCTTGTGATCCAGCAGGAATCTCTTCTTACCACTATTAAATATTGGAAGATGTCATGTTTGGTCAAAAGTCTTGTGATCCAGCAGGAATCTCTTCTTACCACTATTAAATATTGGAAGAAGTCATGTTTGGTCAAAAGTCTTGTGATCCTGCAGGAATCTCTTCTTACCACTATTAAATATTGGAAGATGTCATGTTTGGTCAAAAGTCTTGTGATCCAGCAGGAATCTCTTCTTACCACTATTAAATATTGGAAGAAGTCATGTTTGGTCAAAAGTCTTGTGATCCAGCAGGAATCTCTTCTTACCACTATTAAATATTGGAAGAAGTCATGTTTGGTCAAAAGTCTTGTGATCCAGCAGGAATCTCTTCTTACCACTATTAAATATTGGAAGATGTCATGTTTGGTCAAAAGTCTTGTGATCCAGCAGGAATCTCTTCTTACCACTATTAAATATTGGAAGATGTCATGTTTGGTCAAAAGTCTTGTGATCCAGCAGGAATCTCTTCTTACCACTATTAAATATTGGAAGATGTCATGTTTGGTCAAAAGTCTTGTGATCCAGCAGGAATCTCTTCTTACCACTATTAAATATTGGAAGATGTCATGTTTGGTCAAAAGTCTTGTGATCCAGCAGGAATCTCTTCTTACCACTATTAAATATTGGAAGAAGTCATGTTTGGTCAAAAGTCTTGTGATCCAGCAGGAATCTCTTCTTACCACTATTAAATATTGGAAGAAGTCATGTTTGGTCAAAAGTCTGTGATCCAGCAGGAATCTCTTTTCACCACTATTAAATATTGGAAGATGTCATGTTTGGTCAAAAGTCTTGTGATCCAGCAGGAATCTCTTCTTACCACTATTAAATATTGGAAGATGTCATGTTTGGTCAAAAGTCTTGTGATCCAGCAGGAATCTCTTCTTACCACTATTAAATATTGGAAGAAGTCATGTTTGGTCAAAAGTCTTGTGATCCAGCAGGAATCTCTTCTTACCACTATTAAATATTGGAAGATGTCATGTTTGGTCAAAAGTCTTGTGATCCAGCAGGAATCTCTTCTTACCACTATTAAATATTGAAAGATGTCATGTTTGGTCAAAAGTCTTGTGATCCAGCAGGAATCTCTTCTTACCACTATTAAATATTGGAAGATGTCATGTTTGGTCAAAAGTCTTGTGATCCAGCAGGAATCTCTTCTTACCACTATTAAATATTGGAAGATGTCATGTTTGGTCAAAAGTCTTGTGATCCAGCAGGAATCTCTTCTTACCACTATTAAATATTGGAAGATGTCATGTTTGGTCAAAAGTCTTGTGATCCAGCAGGAATCTCTTCTTACCACTATTAAATATTGGAAGATGTCATGTTTGGTCAAAAGTCTTGTGATCCAGCAGGAATCTCTTCTTACCACTATTAAATATTGGAAGAAGTCATGTTTGGTCAAAAGTCTTGTGATCCAGCAGGAATCTCTTCTTACCACTATTAAATATTGGAAGATGTCATGTTTGGTCAAAAGACTTGTGATCCAGCAGGAATCTCTTCTTACCACTATTAAATATTGGAAGATGTCATGTTTGGTCAAAAGTCTTGTGATCCAGCAGGAATCTCTTCTTACCACTATTAAATATTGGAAGAAGTCATGTTTGGTCAAAAGTCTGTGATCCAGCAGGAATCTCTTTTCACCACTATTAAATATTGGAAGATGTCATGTTTGGTCAAAAGTCTTGTGATCCAGCAGGAATCTCTTCTTACCACTATTAAATATTGGAAGATGTCATGATTTGGTCACATCACATGGCATAACTTCAGCAAAACCATCATGCAAGGTTCTGTTGAAGGTGAAAGCAAGCAGGGATGACAATGCGCAAGCTGGTCAGACAATATCAAAGACTGGATGGACATGACAATATCAAAATCCCTGAGAACCACAACCAGGAAGTTGTCTGTTTCTTCTGCATTTAGGCCACCACAACGACTGAAGCAGTCAATAAACAAATTAGGATGATGATGATGATCTAACTTAATTTTCAACAAGGTAGAATTTTGTTAAGATATCTAAACAATTATTTAAAAAACATGTAAAATATTTGTAGCATATTTTCCTGAATTTCAATATTTTTCATTGTTTTTTTTCTACCTTTAAAAAAAAATTTACTTTGTAGTTTCCCCAATAAGTGTTATCAAGTATGCATTCCTAGGAAAATATTACACATTTCTAGATTTTTTATAATAGATAACAGTTTTAATAAATATTTTTAAACATCTTATCCTTAATTCTGAGGATAAGGTAGATTTTCCACTACAAGGAATAGAGATATATATCTTGAATATTATCTCTATACTTAGAGTTGAACTAAGAAAGGTTATTTTCACTGCAAGAAAATGAGATAATGCTTTATCTAAATTAAGTAAAAGATAATTCTTAATTAGAAATCATTTGACTTCACTCTTTTTCCTTCAATTTATATTAGTGTTTATCCTTAAGAATTTTTTTTCCTCCAAGTAAAGTAACAAAGCTGATTACACAAAAGGTCACTGAGTGTGAAAAAATACATGAAAAACATTATTAAGGACCATGAACAATAAAAGAACAGAAAATCTGTTCTGTGTGTGTTAAAATTGCCAAGCCATATTTCTTCATTATGTATCCCAGAAATTTCATTTGTCTCTTTCTGATTTTAAGTAAAAGTGTCTGTTTACATTCCATATTATTTAAAACTTACTTTTTATTCACATGTTCAGTCCATGGTATTCTCATTATCCTTAGCATCTTTTTCATCTGTTCAGAAATTTTCTAGCATTCACTGCCACATAGAAGCAAGGCAATAAAGCCACTGAGACACAAGGGGATTACCAAGTATTAGAGAATACAAGAAGATGAAAAAAAAACACTATTAAGGAGAGACAGAACAATAAAAGAACAGGAATTAAGAAGACAGAAGATAACGATTGACATTGCATTTAAATTTTTAAAAATCAATGTTGACTGGGAAGAAAGAAACTGGAAAAGAGTTCCACAGGTAAGAAGTGTGATAGAAGAAATTGTTAGCATAGAACTTACATTTACATCTCGCCATTTCAATTGTAAAATGATGAGACCTAGTTGCCAATCTAGTACTGCATTTAAATTCATAAAGCCAATGTACCAAAGAGGAAAGTTTATCAGAACAATTACCATTTACACTATTTATAGAAAAGGCACAGGAAAGGCATGTTATAGTGGATAAAAATTGACTGAAGCTGAAATGTCAGGTCAGGACTAATAACATTGCAGATTCTTCTTTGTATTTTATCAAGGATCTCTAAATATATAGCAGGAACACCAGAGCATATATGGCAGCAATATTCAAAGCCTGGATGAATGGTAGACTTATAAATATGCATGATAGTTTCGGGTTAGAAAAATTACCTGGCATGACACAGAGAACCAGCTTGCCTAACAGCAGATGCCGTTCTTCATTCTGGTTTTCAATTTTTCTTTGACTCTTTATAACCCTTTTTGTTCTTTGAACCTTTCTATCCCTCAAGAAAAATTCATCAATATTTTAATTCTTCAGAAATAGTAACGCTCATGGTGAGAATTGCTGTTTCCATGCAGGAAACATTCGACATTCGTTGACCAAACAATATTTTTGTCAGCTGAAATTTATAAAATCTTTATTCTTAAAATCGTTTGTCATGAAATTAAATGTTTTAAGTTCACTAGCTTCATTTGCACTTTCTAATAGCAATGGAAGTTTCCTTCCAAACCTTTTGTTTACGTTAGTGTAGGAAGCTAACATCTTCATTGAGCAAAGTATTAAGAAACAGAAAAATATCATTAGAAACAATGAAAAGACTACCGAACTGTTAAATATTATCATCCTCCTGAATGGCAGTGAATGCTGGACAATTGCCACAAAGATGAAGAAGAAACATGAAGCAACGGAAATGTGGGTCTACAGAAGGATGCTGAGAATACCATAGCCTAAACATGTGAGCAACAACAAAGTTCTAGAAACAATGGTAACAAAAACATTAGAAGGAGAGACTTGAAATTTCTAGGAAAGAGGGCTTGGAAAAATTTCTGAGGAAAGAGGGCTTGGAAAATTTGATACTCACAGGACAGGCTGAAGGTAAGAGAGCCAGAGGAAAGCAACCTACCTGGCAGAGCAGGTCTGAAAGAGAAGGCAAAAAAACAAAAGTTATTAAGAGCTACAAAGGACAGGAAATTGTGGAGAGCCATGATTGTCAACTTCCTGAATGCATACAACATACAGAAAGAAAAAATGTGGAAAGCTAACATCTTGATTGTATAATTATTTTCTCCTTTTAGTTACATGTGCTACTTACTTTTGTTGTTGCTGCTGTTGGTAGTCTTCAAGTGATGCAGGTGTTTCTTACTAGGTGAAGTTCTTTGTCATTTTGTAGCTCCAGTCTATAGAGTCTGATGAAGGATTATCCGTCTTTAAGACCTAAATGATTCATTCACTTGAAGCCATTTTTAATCATTGATCTGAGAAAACTTGGAGGTTGGATGCCATGCACTTAATTTCTCTTTTGTTTTATTTCTCTTGCTCTTCGTTTTTTTTTCCTCGTTATCTGTTTTGTCATTTCTTTCTTTGCTTGTTTTTGTTTCTAAATTAATTACTCTATCTCTTTGCATTAATCCGTATCTGTTAACAAAATTTGTGACTCAACACTTTATAATCCAGAGGCAATGTCTCAAATGCTGATTTTCATGGTGAGACTGTATTTCTGTTCAGTAGGTACTTACAAAATTTACATTAACCTACATGATATAAATATCACACATGTCTATTGTTGTCTACTTTTTCCTCCTCCTTCTCCTCCTCCTCATCATCATCATCAGCAAAACACAAAGAGAAAACACCAAGATCATCTTTTTCTCCAATATATTGGTTTTATAGCTGTAAGGAAGCAAGCAGTGCAATCAATAAAGAAGGCAAAAATTTGAAACTTTGCCACAGGTACAACAGGTGCTCATTTGACAGTTTCTCTCATCGACTCAATCTATTTTGGTTTTTATAACCAACCTTCTTTTTGGCCTACTCTAGTTCCCATTTTGATTTTTATCAATTCAGCTGAAGTTTCTTTCTTAAAATACTAAATAATGAACAAGCCAGATTGGTTGACCATTAAACAAATTTGGAAAGCCTTTAATGAGTGAAAAAATAAAATAATTTTTTTAAAGACAACCAATGTCATCTTCACCCTTTTCTTTTCTCTACAAATGGGCTGATATATATATATATATATATATATATATATATATATATATATATACCTAGTTAGTTGAAAGAAAGAGATCCTAGTTTATAGATATACATATATGTGTGTGTGTGTGTATGACTATGTACACAGCAATTATGAATTCTGATCTGGTTAAAAAGGTAGGATGTGTATGAAAAAAAAACTATCTGGAAATCTCATAGGGTGTGACTGCATTCTTTGGACACTGAGTCATCAGGTATTGACTGATTTAGTTACATGTGTAAAATAAACAGTTGAAACTGTGACATTGGCAATAATAAATCTGGACCTTTTTTGGCTCCTTCTTGCTGAGAGTAACAAGAAGAAGACATTTTATCTCTTCCCAGCAGAGCACTAAAGCATGACAGAGTAAGAATCATGGATAAGAAAAATATGTGTTACTCTCACTGGTCAATAGATGAAGTTATGAAGAGGCAGGTGTGGAGTAAAACCTGAATTTCTGCTGGGATGGGGGGAGTTAGTGCCACATGAAGTGTGAACTAATGACAAAGGAAAAGGATGGAAAAGTGAATGATTCTTCCTTTCCTCACAAAAGATATGTGATGGTCTTTTAGTCTAAAGATTTCTTGACACATATACAGACACACATGCAAAGACACACACACAGATATACACACAAGCACATATGCACACACATTCAAAGATACACACATATACAGACACACACGCAGAGAGACACCCGCACACACACCAGACATTATTGATACTTTTTTCTCTTACTTGGTTTTGGCTATACATACAATGTATGTCTGGGCGATCTTGCAAAAGACAGAAACTGTGAGAAAATAGAAATGTGGAAGTTCAGAATCAAAAATCATAAATCCAAGGTCATAATTCCAAAGACGATAAAGCTGCCCCACAAGAGCAACGTCAGAAAGGGCTTAGTGTGTAAATCAAAAGGACTCAAAAATCTGTATGCACAACTTACAACACACAACTACCTTCCTAACACATAAAGAGCCATGAGTCTCTCCTCTGTTGTCCTAAGTGTTATTCTTTTATTGGGGGCTGTGATTGGTTGAAACTGGTAGGGAGCTACAAAAACTAACATATTTTGAGGCCTAGTAAACCCGAACTTTATACTGATTTTCTTTTTTTTTAGCAGATAACACAGAGAACTAGGTAAGCTTTGCTTTTTACCTTTCATCAACACAGAGACACACCCACAACAATACACATAAGCACATATAATGCCTTATGTGTGTACATGAATTTGCCAGTAAGTAGATATAGATGCTTTTTTCAAAACTAATTTATTAGCTCATTTTGGACCAGTGGCACTTTCTCTTCTTGTATGGTTTTATCAAATATTCAATAATAATAATAATAATAATCTCAAACAAGTGGCACATGAGGACATCAATAATTCCAGTTGTAGTTGGAGCCCTCGGATTGATTGGAAAAGATTCCAATAGATTTATTAAAGGGATTCCTGGTTGGTCATGCCTTAAAGAAATACAAAAAATTATACTCGCAAGTACAGCTACTACTTTACAAAGTTCTTTATCTATGCAGAATGTGTGTGATCTTTTTTCTTTTTTTTTACAAAAAATGAAGTTGAGACCTTAGGTCTCTGCTTGCAACACAGGAGGAAATAAGTATACACCAGAAATCAAAGGAAATAATAATAATAATAATAATAATAATAATAATAATAATATTAATAATAACAAAATTAACACATTATTATACAAAGTGTCCTAAAAATGTTAGCTTTTTTTGTCTAATCTATCATGCTGGTTAATGATACTCACAGAGCTGACAGATTTAAAATTTTTGGTAATGACCTATCTAAAAAATTGATCACCAAACATGAATTGTCAAAATAGTTTCAGTATCCTAGCTTAGTGGGGGTTAATTATGCCAAAGAAGATATAGAATTTATTAATTATTAAATCTAGAGGGTGGCCCCCAAACTTTTTGGCATATATATATATATATATATATATATATATATATATTACAGCAAAAAAACAAAAATTACCTCAACATAGAGATAGTCTATTTCAAGCCATTCTGTACACAGCTATCATCAGCCCCCAAGTCTCTGACACTAAGACACTTAGGGGATGATGATAGCCATGTACAGAACAGCTTGAAATAGATAATCTCTATGTTGAGGTAATTTTTGTTTTTTTTGCTGTAAAAAATACACATACTCTGTTAAAATAAAAACATTGAGAACTCTGTAGATCAGTTTTAATAATTAATATTACTAGGATCCACACAGATTATATATCAACGGATTACCTGTACTATATATATATATATATATATATATATATTTTAAGACATTTTTATGTTTATACATTCTTTTTATAGATACAAATATTTAAGTAAATGCTCTGTTTATAATAAACAGTATTAAACAACATTTACCAGCCTGAATGTCCGAAAAATTCTCACAGAAAATATTCATCTTCCTCTGTGAGAAGTTGTGTTTTTTAAAAACCTCACTCAATAAAATTATAAGACATATTTTTCTTTTCTTATAAAGGATCTTATTACAAATTATCATCTAACTTCAAAATCTTTCTATATTTACACTGTTTGCACCATTTGGACTGTTTTCCTCGTCTTCATTGCCATATTCACCTTCAACATCTGTTTATATTTCTGAGATGGGGTATTATTACTATTCGGTTGGTGCAAAAATAATGTCGTTTTCTCACATAGTAACATATGTGAGAAAACGACATTATTTTTGCACCGACCTAATATTATACTATTTACATTATTCAGGCTATTGTCGTCATCTTTATTGACATAATCATGATGCATGAGATGTGAAATTAAAACAATTTACCCCCCTGTAGACTAAAAAAAGGGTTTGGTTTGAAATTTCTAATGTATATCACTTGAAGAAGGTCGGGGTGTAAAATAACCCAAATGTTGTGAATATGGTAATAAAGATGAGGACAATAGTCTAAATGATGTAAATAGTGTAAATGCTCTTATTCTTGTCTTTTATTGAATTGTTGGGCTACTTCTTAGATTTAATTGAAGTATTCTGTACCTGGTCAGCCACCCTAGCAATGTCATGCTCTGTATTATTCTCAACCATCCAAGGCTGAAAAACTACTGCCAGAAGAGCAGGCAGTCGGATGGAGCACAGTGGAACAAATCATCAACCATAGGGTCCTCATTAAGAAACATCTGCAAAATCAGAAGGACCTGTTCCACAATCTTTGCTCTAACATTATAAGAGCCAAGCCAGACCAAAAATTGCATCATGCTGCCATATCTGGGCTGGAGATGTACATTCATCATTTACCTCTTTTGATTGAAATTCAAAAGTAACATGGGTAATGAATTATTTTCCATCCTACAACCACTTTCCCACAGACAAGATGTTGCGAACCTCTCACTGCTCTATTGCTATTTCCATGGCATGTGTTGTGACAAACTATATTCATTAGTCACACCAGCCTTGACTTTTACAAATGGGGTCTGCCATACCACATACACAAGGGTGAATCATCTTAGTAAGAAGTTCCATTCACAGAGTTTCTTCCCAAAAACTGCTGCTTTGTAAAACAGACTGCTAAAAGGATATTTTCCCAATCACAACAGTCTGGGGATCTCTTTGAGTCTAAAGCAAACTCTTGCATAACCCCATCAACTTCATTTCTTGCCCTTTTTTTATATGCTTATACAACACCACAGAGTAACCCTCTACTTTGAGTGGTTCTTGGGCCTTGTGAACCGTAGTTTAAAAAAATACTTATAGTCTTTGAGTGAATGAACTGTCAAAAAAGAACAAAAAGGAGTGCTAAAGGATTGAATCTTATTTAAAGTAACAAACGATAGAAAGTTGATGAGAGCCATGATCCCTCAAATCTTAAAAGACCACGGACGATGAAAGAAGAGGTTGTCAGCATGTTTTCAATAGCTATTTTGATTTCTTTGTATTTTGGAACAACCAACGGTTTTTAGTGTAGAATGCAGTTAAGTTAATAAATGATTTTTCAAAGAAGTCATCGGTCTTCCATTCCAAGATATTAAAGTTTATGATGAACGGATGTTCCCTCGGAGGAAGGGAAGGGGTTGTGCCTTTGATTGTTTATTGGGACTTAAACTCAGCCCAGACCTCAAGTGGAAGTTTTACTCAGCCATCTTCTTCTTAAGAACTCTTACTTTACAGAACAGACTCCTGAGATGATGCTTCCCTGATAACTACAGATTCTTTAAGTTTAGGGTTATCTGTTATCTATCGTTAACCTCTGCATAATCTGCACTTCTTACTTCTATTTATGTCCATAGTACAACTACATTCACTAAACCTCTACCTTAATTGTCTCTTAGGTCTTATATTAGTCAAAGAAAAATAACAAATTTACATTATTTACAGTCAGACTAATGTCCTCATATTTGTTGTTATGATCACAGTGCTTTGGTTGTTTCTCTCTCCAGCCTTCTTCATGTGTTATCCTGAATATTTCAAACTGAATCTTTTATTCAATCTAAAAGAAGTATGTAGTTCTCATTCTGTTACCTATGTATAGGGATAATCCCAAGGGATTAACCAAAGTTCAGATATCCCTACATATCTTACTAATCAGTTATTTCAAGTCCTGTTTCCAATAACTCTGTGTATACTCATATGACTGGTCCAAGGATTGAACTCACAATTTTGTCCTTGCAAAACTATTGATAAATAATTATTATTCTATCATTATCTTTGTTATTTTGATCCCATTTCTGTGCTCATCGGCCTTCCACAATAACCAAGAAGTATCTAAAAGAAACAATAAAAATCTGAATAAGTCATGAACATAAACAGCAACCCATACAACTAGACGGTCAGTCTAGTTCCAAATACTATGCATATAGGGTTGAATCATCTGCATTCCCTTTGTATTCTGTTGATATCAAGGATGTTTCACTCAGACACCTTCTTTCCAAGAACCACTTTGTGGTTGAGATTCCCAAGAGAGTGCTTTCCTGACCACTATGATCTTAACCTCTTCAAGTCTAGGGTCAACCATTATCTATCCTACATATCATCTTAATATGCACTCCTTGCTTTCTCCTCTTCTGACCTTTCAGCAACCTTGTTCAGTAATCCTCTTAGGCCTCGTATTAGGTGAACAATTGCTTACAAAAACAGACTCCCGAGAGGATGCTTCCCTGATGACTACAATCTTAACCTCTTCAATTCTAGGGTCAACAGTTATCTATCCTATATATCCTCATAATATGCCCCTCTCACACTCTCCTCAGTAATTCCTGAATGGCTCTTGGGGCTTGTATTGGGCAAACAACAGTATACAAATGTATCAAGTAAAAACAAAAAAAAACTATAAAGTCAGAGAAAATAATAGCTTCTCCCTGATATAAGCAGACAACACAATTAATTTAACAGATAAAAATCTTCTTTTCTCACTGAATCTTTAGACTATATTGTTTTGGTTGTTATGCCAAGAGAAAGCAGAAAGGGTTACTTATCAGTAAAATAAAGCAGACAGTACAAAGATCTTTCTGGGCTTCCCATAAAAGAATGAATTAACTATAGACGTTTTTATTCCTTCAAACTGTTCTGTAGTCAAGCAATTTCCTACTTCAATTTATTTTACAGATGTGACTCCATTTCTAATGACACTTCTTCACAGCTGCACTGGCTGACCAATTCTGATAACAAAAATATCAAAGGGTTTTGCACTTCTTAAGCTCACGATTAAATCCTGTATAAAAATAACTTTCTCTTTCCTAATTAAATTTTTCAGTGAATGCTCCACTGAAGTATTGCACTTTTTATATCATTGAATTTATTAATCGATTCTCTCTTTGAAAACTCAGCCAGTGACAACACAATCTGTTAAAAGAATTGAAACCTGAGGCAAGAAAATTCTGAAGAAATGAAGCCAGGTAATAAAAGCCTTATTACAACATATTATAGAATTAGTTATTGTAAGCAGTTCTTGTGGGAATTTTTTGACTTCAAATTGGAATTTCTGAAATGGAAATTTTATTGTTACTAATCTTGTAAGTTTGAGGTGGTGCTGAAAAGTTCTCTGCCCAACAAATAAGTACTTCCAAAGAAATACTTATTTTTGGTCATTTAGTTAGATTTGGGAGATACAGGTCAGACAGAAAATGACATGCCTTGCACTAGTGTGTGTATGTATGGGGTGGGTACATCTGTGTTTGCTCATGAGTTTGAAAAGTGGCAGAAAATTAAATTAGTGCCTTGATAAGATTAAAAGGTTAAAGTCATTAAGATAATCCTGTCAAAGGCAAAACAAAAGAAAGTATATGATGGATTTGGAAGAGGAGACGAAGCTAATTTCGGTGGAAGACAAGATTAGATATTGGAATATATACACAAATGAAAGAAAAGTAAGGCACTGTAAGGGAACCAGTGAAGAGATAGGAGAGAGATGATGTGCAGTAGAAAATGAGCCGAGGAGAAGTGAGTGAATAGAAAAACAATGGAGCAATGGAGAGAAGGAAAAGGAAAATTGAAGAAAGTGATCTGATAAAAAAATAATATGTAACAGGTTGACAGGATGAGAGAAACATGGCTGAAAAGAGACAAACTTGAAAGAAAGAATTTAGAACAGAAGGAATGGAGCTGTTAGTGATATTCTTGTAGACTGTTGATAGTAAATCTAGATAAGACTCTCCAAAATGTAGTTTTGTGCCAGACTTGGTGTATTCATTTGATCATAATGGCACCTTCTCATAATATAGAGGCTGGCATATTGGGAAAACAAATTCAAAACATAATATTAATAAACTTGGTTATCTACAAACATGATTTTTAATTTCATCTGTACACACACACACACACACACACACACACACACACATATATATATATATATATATATATATATATATATATATATATAGTTTGAACATAAATGGTCATTGTCAGTTTCATGCCTCAAATGATTTCAAGACAATGTGCTGCTATGCCTTTCACAGGCTCTATATATAATCCATTGGAGGATTAAGTGGAGAAAGAAAGAAACCTGTCCTTCCTACTTTTCTGTTTATCAACTTACTGAGTGCCTGTAATATATATATATATATATATATATATATATATATATATATATATATATATAAAACTAATGAGCCAGACCTTACCTATCAAGGTTCCATCTAACGGATCTGCAGGGCACTACTGGCAGTAGTACCCTGAACATCCTTGGTAGGTAGGTTCTGGCTCACTAGGTTTTCTTAGATTTTGCTCTACTTATTGTATTGAGCACTTTTATGTTTTTACTTAATTTACTCTGTCAGTGTTTTTTTCTTTTGACTAGGCATTGTGGTGCTGACTGATTATTTTCAACCAGCACAGATGTTTTTTGTCTTTTCTTTTTTGTTGAATTTTTTTTTCCCTGCTATCAGTTTGTTCAATATCTTTATTTATAAATTGTATTATCTGTTTTATCACACCGCCCAAGTATAGGTATTAAAATAATACATAATATGTATGTATATATATATACTTTACAATTGGTATTAAGATACTTTAAGTTAATGACCATTTTCACCTATGAATTTTACTACAAAAATTTGTAGGTGAAAATGGTCACTAACTAAAGGTATCTTAATTCCAATTGTAAAGAAAACTTGCTCTGTTTAATGAAAATAAACATTGAGTGCTCTTTTGTGAGTCAGTTTTAACATATTTCAAATTCTATTTTGTGTTAATAGGACTCACCTGGATTATACCAACAGATTACTACCTGTACATATATATATATATATATATATATATATATATATATATATATATTTATATATATATGTATATTGTGTGTATTTAGGCAGCATCTTTTCATTTATACACATTTCATTAAATAAGATAGACAAGTGTTGTCTATTTATTTTTTGTAAATTTTTTTCGTAACATCTGATAAGTTTAATAACATTATCGTTGAACGAAGAAAGAAATTCACAATATTGAGCCATATTTTTTTTATTAATACAATCTAAGCTAAGTTTATACCAATGGATTCCCATACTTTATAGTTCTCCAGTTCACTCTCGTGTGGTCATGTGTGACGTCATGAGATGCGATGCGATTTTCACTTCTAGCGTCTTATATGCACGTGTTTATCGTTGCTTATAAATCATCTATGTAAACATTGACAGATTATCATCACTGTCTTGTCCGTATATTGTTTAATATGTTGTAATTAACATCTTTGATAATGGCTTATGTAAGCCGAAAGCTTAGATTGTATTAATAAAAAAAATATGGATCGATATTGTGAATTTCTTTCTTCGTTCAACGATAATGTTATTAAACTTATCAGATGAAAAAATTTACATAAAATAAATAGACAACACTTGTCTATATTATTTAATGAAATGTGTATAAATATATATATATATATATATATATATATATATATATATATATTGTTATCCACAGACAGACTGTTTCACTGTATCACAGCTCATCATCATAGATAGACATCTGATTGCCTCAAGCCAGGATTGAAACTTAACTGATTTGGCATCAGCCAGAGATTTTACCCCTGAGTTATCAGCACCCAGTAGAGAGGAAGGTGGATTTTTACGTACTTATTCTTCGAATAAACGCACCAATAACCAAGAAGGCTCAGCTTATAGAAGAGGTTTGCAGTATTAGCAGTAGTGGTCATTGTTTACAAATTTGTGCTTTCTCTCAAGAGTGTTCAACTAGAATAAAATTTTATGTCTTGAACAATAAAAAATGTTAAAAAATTAAAATTTCAAGCACATTGTATTGTATATTAATGCGTTTTGTTTTATTATTTAAATTAGGTTCCTCGACTAGTTTATATTCCATTCAGTTCAATGGTTTCCTTCACTGGTTATAACTTTTGAAAAAAACATGACAAGCTACATTACTTTGACTTTATATTTTCAAACATACATCATGATAAATTCAAAATATAGTTCCCATGGTTATGTCAAATTCTGTTCTGTTCTTTAACCAGCTCATAAAAGCACCTGAAAACAATGTTATCATTGCTGAGGGGATTAAAGAGAAAGAATCTCATTCCCATAACAATATCAACTCCTAAACAAAAGAACAGTGCTAATTTGAAAATGGAGACACGAAAACAAATTCCTCCTATACTGCCTACAATCAAATCATGGTAAAAAAAGACTAAATAAAATTGTTAAGCTAAATCTAATAAACATTACTTCAGATTTAGAAATGGAGAAACTATGAAAAAGAAATATATAAATAAATTAATAAATTTAAAATAAGAAAAGTTATGACTATAAGTAACCTAAAGTATTAGCCCTAAAGAAAGGAACTCAGTTTTGACTTTATCCTTCTCTCACTCCTCTTAATCCCTCAGTGACCTGTATATAGAATCATGGAAGATGAGAAATAAGATTTCTGTGTTTAATGGTTTGATTCAATTATCAGCACTGTAAAGACATCAGCATGAACATATTGACAACACTCAATTCTTGAAAATGACTGAGACAGTCAAAAGAACTTAAATACAGTAGAAAGTCTGAACTTTGGGATCAAAATTATGAATAAACTGTCCAATGTACATCTTATTCAAAAATTAGAAAAATGCAATGAAAAACTAAACAGACACTTTAATAAAATTTCTTTGTGAGTGTGTATGTGGGTGTGCATGGATGTATGCACATGTGTGTTTGTGTGTGCATGTGTGTGTGTGCATACATATATGTGTGTGCACACATACGTATATGCATGTGCCGGTGTATACATGTTTGTGTGCGTTGGTTGATGATATGGGATTTAACTGAACATAAAAGTTGTTTATTTAGGGTTACTCGCTGTTTCCCTCTGCCCTCTTGCCTTTTATATATCGTGTGAATGACAAATTTCTCAAGCCTTCTTGCCTCATTATGCACACAAGAAATTTCAACTGGGTCTTGCTGATTCTAATTATAAATCATCTTTTTGTTTCAATTTTTCTTAAAATGTCCTCATTGCTTACACATCCTCTCCATGGTTTACTCTGCATTTTCCTGCTGAAATATTTATGCAGGTGTTATACAAATGGCTAGAAGAGAGAAAAAATGGTATTTATTTATTCATATCAATGGATGGTGTAAAAATAATACAACACTTTTTAACCTAGACCTTTCAAAAAAATACTGTGTACATTAGGGAATGTCATGAACCTTTTCTTTGATGTAAAGAGAAGTTGCTGCCCAAATAATGGATCACCAGAAAAGAAGCATTCCCAAAACTAAGCAAAATTCTGAGAAATGGAAAAATGTCATTAGAAACAAAGAAAGGAATGGTAAATTGCAATGTGATAACAATTCTTTTATATGGCAGTGATTGCTGAACAATCTCAATGCAAAAAAAGGAAAAAACTAGGGGCAGTAAAAAAGTGGGTCTACAGAAGGATACATGGAATTCTCAGTATCAAGGAAGTCTTCAAGGAAATGGCAACAGAAAGAACACTCATATTCAGAATCAGGAAAAGACAGGTGAAATCCCTTGGACACATAATGAGGAAGGAAGGCTTGGAAAACTTAACCCTCACATGGCATATTGAGGGCAAGAGAGATAGGGCAAGTCAGTCAGCTACTTACCTGACGAGTTTGTGTGAATGGATGGTGGAACCAGGGTGTGGGGTAGCAAAAGGCAGAAAAACTGCTAAAAGCCACATGGGATAGAAAGTTGTGGAGGACCATGATCGTCTATGTCCTGAAGTGATGTAGTACACAGAAGAAGAAGAAGAAGACAGAAAGTATTTTAGCAGAGGATGGAAAATGTGAGACCAAGATCCAAAAACATATTGGACTAGAAAAAGAGATATTCCAAAAGCTAAGTAAGGTGCTGAGAAATGAAAAAAATGTGTTAGAAACAAAGAAAAGAATGTTGGATTAATATGTGGTTATCCATCTTCATATATGGTAGTGATTCTACAGAAGGATACTGAGAATTCCATGGACGGAGCGAGTAAGCAACAAGGAAGTCTTAAAAGAAATGACAACGGAAAGAACACTTATACACAGAATCAGGAAAAGATAGCTGAAATCCCTTGGACACATAATGAGGAAGGAGAGCTTAGAAAATGAACCCTCACATGGCATATTGAGGGCAAGAGAGATAGGGTAAGGCAGTAAGCTATTTACCTAATCAGCTTGTATGAATGGATGGTGAAACGCGATGGGTGTCCTTAGCAAAGGGAGAAAAACTGCTAAGAGCCACATAAGATAGAAAGCTGTGGAGAAACATGATCGCTTATATCCTGAAGGGACATAGCAAATAGAAAAAAGAAGAGGCACTAATATACTATATCACATAAAATGTAAAAGATATTAGAAGTAATAGGAATAAAAGCAAACAACTCATTATTAATAAAATCTTATCAAATTTAGAAAGAAATATGCTAAATATATTTTGTAAATAAATAAAACCAGTTCTTTGACATCAACTGTCATATGTGAAGATACAATAAAAAAATGGACTATTTGAAAATTATGAAGCCATCATATCACAAATAAATAAAAGTTTAATAATTGCTTATAAAAGCCAAAAGTGCTCAGATATTGAACAATTTACATTTAAATTTGTATTAGAAATCAGGAAAATAGTTTAAATTAAATAAAGAAATTGTTAAGAAAGAATTTTTATTGGTTTTTATCTTACATTCTTTTTTTCTCATCTAAAGTTTTAAGTCCTTTGGCAAGTTGTCTTGTCTGTCGATTACACCAACATTATGCAATTTCTCATGCTATCTAATATTTTTTTCTTTTTAGATGATAAATTCAATAAAAACTGTCTGAATGTTCTTTTTATCCGAGCGCTTTTGGTTATACATTTAGCCATTTTCAAGGATTAAATATTTTAACTGTTAAATAAGAAATAGTTTGTTGCATGTATGTTTTATAAAATGTTTTCATTTTTCAAAACACGGTCAAGATATTATGTCCATGTTCAAAGTTAATATTATTAAGTCCTGTTTTTTTTGTTTTTATTAATAAGGCTTCCATTATTTTTAGCCTTTTTTTGCATGTGGATGATGTTATTATATTAGTTTTGTCAACAAGTATGTTATGAATAGTGTCCAGTAGGTCTCGATGAATATTTAAATGAGATCTAATTGAGCTATGGCTAGAAACATGTAGAGTGAGTCTGCATGTTAAAAATGTTGTCATATGGCCTATATAATTATTTAAGAATTTTGATTGATCAGGAATACAATTTCTTAATGGGCATTTAAATTCGTAAATAATATTTGTATTGCTGAAAGTGCTCAGATAAAAAGAACATTCTGACAGTTTTTATATAATTTATCTGAAAAGATAAAAATTATTAGATCACATGAGAAATTGTATAAAAAACTAAATAAAAGCACCTTGTCTGTCATTTTCAATGAAATGTGCATGAAAGAAGGATTGCTGCCTAAATACACAAATTTTATATATATATATATATATATATATATATATATATATGTACAATTTTTTATGCACATGTTTGTTATTAAAGAATTGCTTATGTAGATACATATTATTCTATGTAGATACATCAATTTTACTTATTTTCTCGCCTCTTAACCAAATATTGATCATCTATAAAATATATTCTTTTAGAATTCTTTTCATTGCATCAAATTTTTCTGATTGATGAGACTTTTTAGGACAACTTGAAACTCTCTTGTCTTATGTGTTCACAGAATGTATGATAAATATATATTTACTTTCATTTGCACACTTGTTTTTGATGTATATCTTTCTGTTTTTGGGTGAAAAAATAAAAGTTTCCAATAAATTTGAACATAAAAAGTCTATCCAAATATCTGCTTGACATGTAAGAGTGATGTCTTTATTTGAAGAAGACATTCTCAGAAACTGATTGAAATATTTTCATTCTGGCAAAGAAGTGGACTTGGTTATTGGTTTTTGTTGTGAGATTAATGGTATTGCATTCACAATAAAGTCATATTTAGCAAGGTTCACCGTGCAGTTCAATGTTAGGCTGTTTCTTTTTTTTTTTTTTCATGTCTCAGTTATTTTAATTTTTGTTTCTTTTTTTAGGCTTAACAGAGACAAAACTTGGGAAAATGTCAAATTGCATTGAGACAGCTGCCATTTTTATTTTGAAAGCAAAAAAAAAAAAATGCAATTAGAGGGAAAGAAAAAATACAAAGAAATCAAAAAGAAAAGCATTCAAACTCAACACAAATTTGATTCAAATAATAAAATTCAAGAAAGAAACCACAGAAAAAGAAACAGATAGAAATGAAGAAAGTAAAATTGTATACTAATAAGACAGAAATGCATTTAAACTGATAAATTTAAAATAAGTAAAATGAAATCGGGTAAAAAATTTAAGAATTTGGAAAGAGAATAGAGAAAGTGTCAAAATAAGAAAGGGAAAAAAAATTAATTAATGAACTTCAAGATAATACAGCAAAAGAAAAATGAATTTTGATGAGAAACATTTCTTCAGGTCAGAGTTCAACATATTTTTAATTATAAACATATTTTGAAAATATTAAAAATTAGTTTTGTTTTGTATATGAAACAGGAAATACAGTCAAAGCACAAAAACAAAGTGTTTGAGCCTTTTATATTGTACTAGCAGTAAAGCCCAGCGTTGCCCGGTGATGTAACAGTAAGAGATAGATCAAGTATCAACCATCATAAAGACTGAAAAATAAAATTGACAAAGATTATTGTTTAAGGTTGACGGACACGCATGTCTTAATTAGTTTTTTTTTTTTTTTTTTACGAATTGGTCAAACCCAAACTCAAACAAAAACATTGTTTTCAATCATTATGAGTCTACCGATTGAATAGAATTTTATTATAAACAATTGTTTTGTAAATGGAATTTTAAAAGCATTCTGAATGTAAAAATAAAGAAAAAAGTGTGCAAGACAATAAGAAACACTACCTGACAAAAAACAAAGTAAAGTTTTGTTGAAATCGGTTGAAAAATGTAGGAAATCCGATCCCATATATAAACGAACACACACACACATACACACACAAACAACCAACCTGGGTTTTATAATAAGTATAACTCGATAACTCGATATTAATAAGTATAACTTGATATGAGTTGTCCCCCTTTCATTAATGCCTCTTAATCGTGTTTTCAAATTGATTTCGTGCAAAAGCAATTGTGTTTTTCCAATTTTTGGTGCTGTCAGAACCACCGCAAGGTAATTTTACGTAGTCCTGTGAAGTTTTGTTGAAATCGGTTGAAAAATGTAGGAAATCCAATCCAATATATAAACGTACAGACACACACACACACACAATCTGCATCTTATAAGTAAGATTCTTATTCTGTCCTGGACATTGAGTTCTACCTGGATTCTATACTTTTGGGAATTTATATATATATATATATATATATATATATATATATATATATATATATATATATATATAAAAGTGAACATAAAAGTCAACACTTCAGACCACATGGCCTGACAATTGCATCTAGCATGAAACAGACTGTCACCTCTAAGTGTTGACTTCTATGGTCACTTTTATATTTACACACGCTCTATCTCTGATATTGAGCATTTTAGCCCATAAATATGGCACATGTTAAGACTATATTTCTTCATATATATATATATATATATATATATATATATATTGACTACTAACATTATCTATATATATATATATATATATATATATATATATATATATATATATCTCCAATAATAAAGAAAGTATATATATATATATATATATATATATATATATATATATATATACACCCAAGTATATGATTGGTGTATATGGAATGAATTGAAGTTACTTTAGCTAATTTTATATCCGGTCCTTTGACAATATGCATACATTTTAATCCCAAGTGTGTGAATGGGGTCCTAAACTCACACGTAAAACAAACACAATCAGATTATAATATATAAGCACCCAGACATATTTATATATATATACACACAAAAAAAGTGACGAGACAGAGAACATCTCCACGGTCCTTCATGAAAAAAAAAAAAAGTGTGGTGGGAAGGGAAACCAACACACACGTACGTACTTACACAATTAAAAGTGAATGCACTTTCCATACATATAGACACCTATAAATACATGCACACACATCCACAGACATTGACCCAGACAATCGGATACCACAACCAATAAATATTTAAGACTGAAAGTGTCATTATACAAATGCTAACCACTTATTGAAATATAACTTAAGCAAGCAAATATACAAAGATAAAAATGATTAAAAATAATTTTAATTAATATATTAAAATAGTGTATGTAAATATAAAATCGGACATCAAAGTCAACACCCATAGGTAACTTTGATGTCCACCTCATATATATATATACACTCACACATACACATATATATATATATATATATATATATAATAATTTTTCTTTACACATATATATATATATATATATATATATATATATATACACACACACATATACAGTGGCAACATAATTTTACAATAATTATTTAATAGTATGTAAATAAATAGACTCTAATATATAAAAGAAGGAAAAAAAAAAACAGGACAAATTTATCAAAATTACAAAACAGAAAAATAAAAAATTAAATAAAATGTTAAAATAAATAAATGAACTAACCAAAACTTAAAACTACATAGATCATATAAATAAATCATATAAATAAGATAATAAATTATATAAAATCACATTTAATAGAGTCTAACAGTAAAGAAAGAGTTTTTATATGCAGTATTAATGAAGCAAAACAATAGAAAATGTTAAAACGTCTGTCGAATCTCTATATAAAATATTACCTGTAATGTACATACTATACTACCTCAAAAAATCTACCTTACTAAGGATAAGTCGGTGGTATTTTCATTATCCTAAGCCTCTTTTTCATCTGTTCAGAAATTTTCTCGCATTCACTGCCACATAGGAGCAAGGCAATAAAGCCACTGAGACACAAGGGGATTATCAAGTATTAGAGAATACAAGAAGATGAAAAAAAAAACACTATTAAGGAGAGATAGAACAATAAAAGAACAGGAATTAAGAAGACAGAAGATAACGATTGACATTGCATTTAAATTTTTAAAAATCAATGTTGACTGGGAAGAAAGAAGCTGGAAAAGAGTTCCACAGGTAAGAAGTGTGATAGAAGAAATTGTTAGCATAGAACTTACATTTACATCTCGCCATTTCAATTGTAAAATGATGAGACCTAGTTGCCAATCTAGTACTGCATTTAAATTCATAAAGCCAAAGTACCAAAGAGGAAAGTTTATCAGAACAATTACCATTTACACTATTTATAGAAAAGGCACAGGAAAGGCATGTTAGAGTGGATAAAAATTGACTGAAGCTGAGATGTCAGGTCAGGACTAATAACATTGCAGATTCTTCTTTGTATTTTATCAAGGATCTCTAAATATATAGCAGGAACACCAGAGCATATATGGCAGCAATATTCAAAGCATGGATGAATGGTAGACTTATAAATATGCATGATAGATTTTGTCAAATAAATTATCTAGCACAACACTTCCTAGCAACAGACATAACAGTTGATTCAATATAATCTTTCTACTTCATATCTGTAAAAAATAATATATATATATATATATATATATATATATATATATATATGTATATATATATATATAAAGAAAGAACAGTATGATATATAATCCTGTGTTCTTATTGATATTTTTTATTTTTATTTTTACAAAACCGCTCAATGTAAATTTACAGAGCATAAATATTATGAATTAACTGATTTAAAATATGGTTTCTTTGCTACACAGTAATAACCATGTTTCAAAAACTAAACCTAAAAACTTCAAATTTAATTATATAATTAAATTAAAAACATTAGTTCTGTTTCATCTTCGAGCAAATTTTGGAATAACTTATTTTTAAATTTACTGAGTTTTAAACACAGAAAAATTCATAATTCATTGTTCCCAAAAATACAGAGAGATCCAATCATTCAGACAAGGGGTGGTAGTGTGTTCATTTTTATTAACTTTTTTTGTATCAGTTATTAGTTACGTTCAAAAAAGGGATTATGTTTAGGTAGGGTAGGGATGTATTTTTCAATGAATTCTGACATTCGTTAAATGCATGTCGTCTGGGTTTTTTTTATTAATGGCAAAAAGTTTCTCAGCATTTTTTCGTACTTGTATACTTAAAGATTCTAGCTAGGGGTGTTTGAGTTAGAATACATTTTATTTAACTACAATTTTAAAATATTTTTACTCTCAATTACTAATAGACTATATTTCTTTTTAAAAGTAAATGTAATAGAATTACTTAAATTATTTAAAATTATTTTTTCATATCAAATATAAGTATGTATATTACCAGCTCCCATTTTTTTATTTTATTTTAAAATATTATTTAAGGAAAATTTTTGACAATGACAGCAAACAATAACTATTTAATTTCTTTGATTCAGTAAATCTTTATTTTTTATAAACTTAGTAACATATAGTTTCTCATGTATGCACAAAGGACATGTTTATTTATCCTAAATGAAGTTTGATGTTGATTGAACCTCTTTTTGAACTCATGGCTTGTGCGACCTATATAGATTTTTATGTTTTCAGGATTCTCAATAGATGAGACATTGCATTGGTATACTAATGATTCCGTGCAACATTTATTTTGTAGAGGACAGTTATGAGGGTTTCTACAGTTGCATAATTTTTGTTTATCTTCATCTGTTTTTGTTTTTATTTTTATATTGTCTAAATTTCTTTGGTTTTGGTCTAAGTGTTTATTGAAGATATTAGCATTATATTTCTTAATAATTTTTCTCAATTTTCAGTACAGCTGTAACTTAATTTTAATGTATTTTTATTGAAAATAGTACTTAGTTTACTTTCTCTAGGGAAGTGCTTAACTATTAATGCAAGGAATTTTTGTCCTAATTTGTTCTTTACGATTTGGTTATATGGGGGTGTATACCAAATTATTTTTCTACTTCTGTCCATTCTATGCTTTCCCTTTTCCTTTTTTGTATAAGTAAGTTTTGGGTTTTTGTAGCCACTATTTTTTTAGCGCTTTATTATAGAAATTAATATGTTCATAGAAAATCTCATTTGCTGAATTTGTACTTATTTTTTTTTTGATAAATAAAGGTATGTGTTTAATTATAGATGGAGGATGATTTGATTTAGGGTGTATATATAAAGGATTGGTATTGCATTTTTTATAAGGTATGTATAAATTTTTCATTAAATCTAATGTCATATCAAGGAAGTTAACTTTTTTTTAATTTAGTGCTTACCATAATTTTTAAGTTCAGGCTTTTAAATTCTTTATATAATATCTTTCTAATTTTATCAATTTTAAAGTTAGTAGAGTTCTTTATAACCATAAGTCTGTCTGTATAAACCAATGTCAGTTATATTAATTTCACGGTGCACAGTTAGATTGTATAATATAAAAAGACCTATGAGATCATAAGTCTCAGCTGAGTCTAGTGATCCCAATGTGATGTCAAAGTGGTCATATGAATTTTTTATCCATTGCTCACCTTTATGTATCAGTATTGATTTTTTCACATTTATAATATTGCTCTTTTCTTCTTCAGTAATATCCGTGTACTGGGTAGCAAAGTCCAACGCATTCATGAACAGTTCTTTAGATATTGATTGATAATAATTTTCAATATCAAACTGCATTAATGTACAGTTCATTTTATCCTTTATATAAGCAAACCAGTTTGTCACATCTTTGGTATTAATCCAAAGTTTCAGGCCTATTTTTCCTTTAATTTGTTGATTTACTCTTTCAAGGAACATTTTACTAATTTTTCTGATATCAGGTCTTGTCAGGTTTATTATCTTTGTAGTCGGATTAGCCTCGAAATCTGGTTTGTAATCCTTTAAGATTATATAGCACTCTTTTTCATTTAGTTGACCTACTCTATCATTAATCTTCTGTTTATCTGTGATTTTTTTTACTGCTAGTATTAATATTTTCCACCATATTGAGGTCATTACTATTTGCCTTTTTATAGTTCTTATGTAAATCCTTATTTATTAGATCATTGTAGACCCTTGTCATTAATTTATAGAAGTTTCCTGTTTTGTCGGATTTCCCTCAAATTTTATCCATTGTGTTAATGTCTTTTACTATTTTATCCAGACGTTTTTGGAAGTGGGGTTTCTTTTAATGAAAATTTATGTTATTTATTATTTCCAAAAGGTCATTTTCAAAACCAGACAAACTATGAATAAACGGTGCTGCTTTTTTACTGTTAAAACCATAAACCTCATTATTGTTTTTGTTTTGTAAGTCATTCTGTTGAAGGAAGAAGTAAGCTCTCCATTTCATCTTTCGTATAAGTTCCTCTGTTTTTTTGCATTAATATAACAAAATAATCCTTTTTGTTGGTATTAGGAATGTTCTTCAGAGAAATTCCGAAATTTATTTTTTCCATATTTTTTCTTGAACACACACATGTACTGTATTTGCTGGCTTATTGAATGCAGATTTTTCCCCAAAATGTGCACCAAAAAATTACCCTATGTCCATTACAGCAGTATCATGTATAAGAGGGACCTGAAGACCATGAAAAAAAGAGGGGTTCCCCAGGAATCAGTGCGTGTATTGACCTTAGCTCTGAAACTATGACTTCTGGAAGAGAACAAACATGATATCAATAAAAATATCCCTGAAAAATTCACCCAGGAAAAAGGAATTAAGAAATTTATGGAATTGTACAATATTTCGCTGCTTGATTTATAGAAATCGCAGATTTTACAGAAATATTTAATTTGACTTGGTATATTGCTGTTTACTTTGAGTGTGTTTTTTGTTGATATTAACCAAGTAAACAAATATGATTATCATTGGTATTAGAATTTGCTTTTCTGTATGTATGGTATGACACTTCATTTACCAACAACTACCATATTTCTTTTTCTTTGCCTATTAACATATGTACCAGTGTTCACTGATACCAAAAGATCTCTTTGTAGTTATTATAAATTTATTGGATGTGTAAATGTTGCTCCCTGAAAAACAAGAAAATTAATTTTTTATAAATGCATGATGTAATGTATTATAATTCTTCATTTCCAAAATATGTCCTGGTAATTAAACCTTACCTCACTTCTATTAGAAAAAAGTATGTAAGTATGATTAGTGAGAAGTACATATAAAGGTAAGGTTATAATTTGGATTTTTGAGCTGGTGGTGAGAGAATTATTTTTCTTAAATATTTTGTTATATTTCATGCTAATAGAAATATATACTTGAAAAACAAGGTGGATAAAATAAGTAAAGGTTTATTGTAAAAAACCAGTAGAATAAGAATAAAGGTAACAGGTCATCGCAAGTCAATCCTGTAGTGAGTGCTACTATTGGAAGGTCAGTAATTCTCATGTAAGTCTGAGTCATACTCAACAGATCCAAGCTAGTATATTTAGCTATCCCACCATGAGGGTTGCATGTGGCACAAAGCCAGTTTAACGTAGGTTCTCTGAGCCCATAGGCTCAGCCAAAAATATTTCCTTTTGAACCCGCATAAACGGGTTCAGGGGCAGTCTACCTCCCCTAACGAGAGACTGCCCTATGACAGAGCCTCATCAAGTTCCTCTCTGCCCGAAGGCAGAGAGTTCGACTGTCTAGCTGGAACAGATCCCAGCTAGTCTCTGTAGTTTGTTAACTTACAGATACTTATAGGTAGTTACTACCTATAGTGTAGTCACTCATGGGGGTGACAGGTTATTCTATTACATCATATTTCATGCCAAATTTTGGGTGCATCCAATGTGTGGGTGCAGTCATTAGGCCATGGTATATATATAACTTTCATAACTGAATCAATAAGCTTTCAGATCCTCATATGTCAAAACCAATGGGAGAGTCCATTATTATATATATATGAGACAGATATTGCAATGAATAAATAGTTTTAATGCCAACCTCTCTACATTAATATTCATTATGTATATTGCCTTAATTTTTTAAAGAAACTTTGTTTCTGGAAGTCTTATTCTAATCTACATGATCCATATCTGATTTTTGATATGGATGTCATGCATGGTACCAAACTCATTCAGAAACATCTAAACTGTCAGTTGTATGCAACCACTGTATCTGAACAATGATTAAAAATGGTTTCACACAAATGAAGCATGTAGGTCTTGATGAGGAAAATCCTTCTTTGAACCTTGTGGACTGGTGCTACAGAATCACACGCAAGGAATTTTTTATAAATTTCAATCGACAGTAGCATTGGCTGCTTAGTAAATGTTGAATGTTTCCTGTTTACCTGCATCAATATCCATTAGGGTCAATGGAGCGCCATATGCTCTGCAGTCATTCTCATAGTGGATGTGTCTAATGCAAGCCTATGTAGATTTAGTTTGCTTTGGAATTCAGTGTAATCCTTCTTCTCAACTGGCTGCCACCCAATTTAAGAGATCCCAGCCTACCCTATTATTTAACCTACAAAAGGAATGAGATTGGATGGATGTTTGCCTTTTCAAAGGGTAATAGTGCATGGTACCAAACTCATTCAGAAATATCTAAACTGTCAGTGAATGAAATAGAATTTGAATTTGCCATGCTGATTTCATTTTTAACACTGGCAACTATTATTCAACATGAACATACAGTTTGGTTTGTTTTGTTTTATGGCATATCAATCTCAATGGGTTATTTAATGTCAACAACATTTTTTATTGCTGGTAATATTTTGTTTTGTCAAAAATCTGTTTCTGGTAATATTTTTCCTTGAAAAAATGTATTGCTGGTAATAATTTTTTTCAAAAAAGTATTGCTGATAATATTTTTTTTTCAAAAATGTATTGCTGGTAATAGTTAATTATTTTCCCCTACCTGAGACGCTAACAAGTGCTACCACCTCGGGTCAGGGTGAACCTGGGAATACCAGCATTTAAGAGGTGGTTCCATGCTCCTCAAAACCTTCTGATCAGAGGCCTTGCATATCGTCTTACCCAGGACGTGGATTTAGTTTATCGTCATATTCAGGACAATGTACATACAGTGTTGTAAAGAATAACTATAGACTTATAGTTGGTATCATATGGTCAGAGTGTGAGACAGATCCATGTGAGGGAAAAGAAAAGGGAAGAGGAAATAAAAATCTTTATCAGATGAAAGAATTGGTAATTCTCAGACTGATATCATTAATATTGAATGGACTTCAATTGATCCCAGTTCAAAAAACACTATTCAGTATCCAAAACTGACAATGGTTACAGGAGTACCAGAAATCTTTGATTTCCCCAAGACTTTACTATATTCCTATATGTCAGCTTAATTAAAAATCATGAAATATATACAAAGAATATCTTTGTCATCAATTTATATATAGCATGAAAGAGTTAAAAAAAATTATATAGTGGCCAAAATTACATTTATATGATATCAATTCTAATCAGCTAAGTGCAGTATGAAGAAACAGAAAAATTTCATTAGAAACAAACAAAAGAGTACTAAACTGTTAAATAATATCTGCCCTCCTGTTTTCTACATGCAACGTGTGAAAGCATGGGCAATACCCTGTCCATGTCAACAGTCAACCGGGGGTGGGGTGTTTCACACACAGTTTTATTGGCTAAGGCAGTACTGCCACCCCTGGTGCCACCAGCAACTTTTGCTACCAGACAGGGTATTATATTTTGTATAGATGTGACAGTCTCTTGCAATTTTTTTACAACTACAAGTCAGATTTTCAATGTTGTGTTAAAAGCACATGCTTTTGATTGTTAACCGATACACAATGTGCTTGTAACGACTGTTATCAATAACATAGAATGGAAGTTAGACAGATGTGTTTCCAGTTAGAAGTAGCATTATGTTGTGAGCATTGTTTTAAAAAAACTTTACTATTTTGGTTCTTGATCAGATCCAACTCGATGCCTGTTGAGCTGTGTTCTGGAGATGACATGAAGCATGCTTCAGGCTCCAGCCAGTGATGCCCTCCTTTAAATGGATGGAATTCACAGCACCCAATCTGAAGAGGTAACACATGAAATGTCCACCCCTTTTCTACACAGTCAGTTCACAGTGATTCACAGCGGTTTTTCTTTTGCTTGTGCACCTCCTCCCTATTTTCCTCCCATGGAAGCATTACTTCTACTAGATAACACTTCTTTGAATCAGACCACATTACAATGTCACTACATATGTCTGTCTGAATGATGTGTACTGGAAATTGTAGTGAATGCTGAACGGTCTCCTCAAAAATGAAAAAGCAACTTGAAGCAAAATAAATGTGGTTCTACTAAAAGATTCTGAGGATACCGTGAACAGAATATGTGGGCAACAACAAAGTTTTAGAGAAAATGGAAACAAAAAGGAACGTAACATCAGGAAGAAACAGTTGAAATCTCTGGGGCACATAATGAGGAAAGAGGGCTTGGAAAATCTGATACTCACAAGATAGATTGAGTACAAGTGGGACAACAGAAAACAATGCATAACATAGTGAGCTTCAGTAATGGATGGTAGAACAAGGATTAGGAGAAATAACAAAAAGACAAAATTTATTAAGAGCTACAAAAGTCAAGAAATTGTGGAGAGCCATAATTGCCTAAGTCATTAATGGACATGGCACATAGAAGAAGAATTAGGTGAACAATAGTAAAAAAAAAATAAAAATAAATCAAATATGATGAAGCAGTTTATTTGAAAAAAGGTTGAATTTAATTAATATATAAGGTATAAAGAAAGTTATAAATTAAATAAGAAAATAAATAAAGACATTGGTAAGAAATAAAGTAGGAAAAGATATAGAAAATAAGTTGTTTCTTTCTCTTTCATGAACAATATGTCTGCCAACACTTAGGAGGTGGCATCATTTTAATGATCTTTCTGCTGTTTGATGTTTCGACCAATAAGAAAGTATAAGCATCATTCATTTTTAGTTATTTCTGGATTGTGAAATGCCCAGTTTCCAAACAGGTTCCATCTCATAAAAAGAAGGCAGATGGTTGGCAAGCAAGAGGAGAACAAAGGGCAAGAAAAATGACTCTGAGAAGAAAGGGGCAGAACAGAATCATTTTAAAATCTGCATCATGTCAAATGTTTTATTTTCTGATTTAAGAGCTGCTGGTAGAAAAAGAAAAAACAGACAGGTTATTTTGTTTTACTGACAGATGCCCAGTCTGTAAGCACAGGCAGAAATTATTAATCCTCTTAAATATTCTATACACTTTTTACCATTAGAACGTTGAGGATCATGGCTCTCCACAACTTTCTATCCTTCATAGCTCTTACCAATGTTTGCTTTTTACTATCATTTTCACACCCTGTTCTGCTATCCATTTACACAAGCTTGTTTCTCTCTGTGTCTTCTTGCCTTTGATATATCCTGTGAGTGACAAGTTTTCCAAGTCTTCATGCGATCAAGAAATTTCAACTGCGTCTTTCTGATTCTAATTATAAATGACCTTTTCGTTTCAATTTTTCTTAAAATGTCCTCATTGCTTACACATCCTCTCCATGGTTTACTCTGCATTCTTCTGCTGAAATATTTGTACAAATATTATACAAGTGGCTAGAAGAGAGAAAGAATCTTATTTATTTATTCATATCAATGGATGGTATAGAAAATAATACAATACATTTTCAATCTAGACAATTTAAAAAAATATTGTGGACATTAGGAAATGTCCTGAATCTTTCCTTTTGGTGTAAAGAGAAGCTGCTGTCCAGATAATGGATCAGCAGAAAACACATTAGAATGGGTTTCACAATTTAGATTATTTACACTCATACTACTGTCCTCATCTTTGTTGTTATTATCACAACCTTTCGGCTATTGTGCCTACCCAGCTTTCCTCTGGGTAACCTTCAGGGAAATCAAAAGTGAACTCTTTAGTTAATCTACAGTGGTATACTGTTCTTGTTCAGCTGACCATATCTCATTTAATCTGGAACTTATTTAAGAAGTTAGTGCTTAACCTGTTTCCACTGAGTCTAAGTTTGCACTACCCAGCCCAGAGATTGAACTCACAATTACGATGTCACCAAATTCATAAAGCCTTAATTTAATTGTCCTGTTTTTGTCTAATGTCCACACAGGAATCCTGAATTTAGAATTAAAAAGAAAAGAGCGGCAATAAATATTGGATTCTTTTAATGCAACAAATGTTCAGGACATACGTGATTTTGGCTCTCAAAAATGTCTTTAATTTTAATATCTGAGCAATGTAATGATTGTTGCTCAGAAAGAAACATGATTTATCATTGGCTTCTCTGCGCTTTGGAATGCAAAGTCATCCTGCAGTGAAAGAGGTAGATTCATGACTTTTCCAAGGTATCTGTTTATATTTCTGAGATGAGGTATTATGTACACTATTTACATTATTCGGACTATTGTCCTCATCTTTGTCACCATATTTATTACAACACTTTGGCCATTGTACGCTCCAGCCTTCTTCAGTATCTGTCTATATTTCTGAGATGAGGTATTATGTATAATATTTACATTATTCAGACTAGTGGACCACATCTTTGTGGCCATATTTATTACAACGTTTCGGCCATTGTATGCTCCAGCCTTCTTCAGTATCTGTCTATATTTCTGAGATGAGGTAATATGTACACTATTTACCTTATTCAGACTATTGTCCTCATCTTTGTCACCATATTTACTACAACGTTTCGGCCGTTGTACACCCTGGGCTTCTTCAGGTGGTTGGAATGTCGAACTGAACCCTTTATTTCACTCACTTGGGTAGACTGTTCTAGGTCCACAAGCCACATCTAATGGATGTCAGTTATCTCCTGTTAATTCCCCTCTGAAAGTTCTCCACTGCCTTAACCAGGTATTGAACTCACACTTTTTGGACCCTGTCACTGGATCTAACCAACATCTTTATCCACTTGTGCCGTGCGTCCACACTTTGGTAACATCGTAACTGGAATAACTTGGGGTAAAGTAACTTATATAAAATATAGATTATTAATAATAAGGAAAATATACATGCTTTTCATGCTACAATATTTCAGAATGGCATAATTTACAATTGACTCCAAGACACTTGCACATGACGCTGTGTGTGTATGTGTGTGTGTGTGTGTTATTCTTGTTTCACTTAGGAAGCTCTAGAAATTGAAAAATGGAAAGAAGCTCATTATTTTCTTGGCAAGTGAGACTTCCAGTGTTTCTCCTGTATCAACGAAAGATTATATAACATTTCTGGGTTATTTCTCAAGAAATATTATCAAAAGAGAGAATAAGAAAGAAAGAAAGAAAAAGACTGAAAGTGAAAAGGAAAGAAAGAAACAGATAAAAGAAGGAAGAATAAGAAATATTGAATGGGTGAGGAAGAAAATTAATAAAAGAAAAACATTTTAGAATATAGCAAAGTCTACAAAGGATAAAGAAAAGCTAAAAATAAAAATTTGAAAAAAAAGGAATGAAATATAGAAAGAAATAAAAGTAAGAAAAAAGGAAGAAAAGAAAGAAAATTTAAAGGAAAAATGAGAGAAAGAAAGAAAAATGTGATCATTTTAAAAATACAAGCATAAAAAGCAAGAAGTATCATAGAAGAAAAATGTGAAGAATTTGATAGAAAGAAACGCATCAGTAAGAATGAAAAAAGGTGTAGGGAAAGAATAAATGAACAACGAAAGGAAGAATAAGGATGTGTGCGAGGGATGGGGGGAAGGTTTATAAAGAAAAAAAGAAGAAATATTTTTAAAAAATGCAAAATCTCCAAAAAAAAAAAAAGCAAGAGATAAAAAGCTGAAACAAATGAATAAAATAAATAAATATGAATGAAATATGAATGAAATATGAAATAAATATGAATGAAATAAATATGAATAAAGTAAATAAATAACAAAAGAAAGAAAGGAAGGAAAGAATAAAGAAAAATCTCAAAAATAAAAAGAGAAGACAGAAACAAAATTTGAAAAAAAAAAGGGATAAAATAAATAAAGAAGGAAAATAAGAAAGACTGAAAGAAAGAAAAGAAAAAAGCTTGAAAAAAAAGAAAAAAGAATGTGAGAAAGGAAAAAGAAACATTTTAAAAATACAAGAATAGAAACATAGAAAATAAAAGAAAAGAAAAAAGCGAAAAATTTGATAGAAGAAAAAGTGTAAAAGAAAGAAGAAAGAATAAGAAATTGAAATAACATGATGGAAAATATATAAACTAAGAATGAATGAAAACTGTAAAGTCAGAAAGAAAGACAAAAAATATAATGATAAAAATATGGCAGTCATGCAAGACAATTTTTTCTTGCCAGAATCTAATCTTGCACATTTAAAAGTCTACCATTCATCTATGTATCAAATATTACTGCCACATCTGATCTTGAGCTTCTCGTACATATTTTGAGATCCTTGACTGAAGAAAAATTTGCAATACTATATATTCTGACCTGACATCTCGGCTTCAGTCACTTTCACAACACTATAACATAGCTTTCTTTTGCCTTTTCTATAAATATTTTCATGGTAATTGTTCTTTTGTTTTTTCCTCTTTGGCAACTCAACTTTATGAATTTACATTCCTACTGTTTGGAAATCCTCATCTGTTGTTCCAGCCCTTAAAAACCCAGGTGAACTGTTTGACCCTCTTATACCTCTTTTTGGTAAAATACTAGAAGCCCTAATCAATACTGAATTAGTTAAGTATCTCACATTCAGATAAGAAAGTCTTTCAGATGTCTTTCGTTTTTCTACATCAACTGCTGATGTATTAACGATTTTTTGTGAAAAAGTGTCTATCAAGCTTTATATAAGAATGGTGAATCTTGGGCTGTTGCTATGAATATCTTAAAAGTGTTCGACAGGGTTTGACATACTGGTCATCTTTGGAAGTTGAAGAAGTTATCGTCCTAATTTGTTTTTAATTTTCATTAAGGACCATCCAGATGGCATCAAGTCTCAACTTGGTATCTATGCTTAATTTTAATGCCTCCAAAACAAAACTGCCTCCAAAACAAAACTGCTCTTTATTATCTGAGAGACCCCTTCCTGCCTTTCATCTGCATGGCTAATGCTAACCTCCAGGAAAGTAATTTGTTGGGCCTTCTCAGGCGAAAATTCTCAGCTGACATGAAGTGGAAAGACTATATTGAATTCATTGCTAGCTCAGCTGCTGAGAAAGTCAGTTCACTGTGTTGTGATAATTTTTCTCTCCAGAATTTATCTTATATACTTATAAGTCTACTATTCATCCATTCTTAGAATATTGCTGCCATATATGATCTTGTGCTCCTGCTCTATATTTAGAGATTCTTGGTAAAATTCAAATAAGAATCTGCAATATTATTGGTCCTGACCTGGCATCTAGGCTTCAGTTACTTTCCCACCACCATAAAGGTGCTTCCTTATGCTGATTCTATTTCACTTGTCCAGAAGAGCTCTTTACAAGAGAACCTAGAGTTTATGAATTTAAGAGCAATATAAGATTGTCAACAAAGTCTCAACAATTTACATTTGAATTAGCTAAATGTAATGATAAATTATAGGCTAACAGTTTCTTTTCTTGCACATCTCATTTGTGCAACTCTCACCTGGTTCCATTTTTTCAAGTTAACTTTGATTTTTAAAAATGTAAATGCAATGTCAATTGTTATCTACTGTTATCTTGATTGCTCTTCTATTGTTCTCACTCCTTAGTAATGTTTCTGTTTTCTAATTCTGGCATACCCAGTAACCCCTTGTGTCTTAGTGGCTTTATTGCATTGCTTGGAGTAAATTCAATTAAAAAAAAGTGCAGTACTAGATTGGTGGCAAAGTTTCATAATTTTACTGTTGAAATTTCTTATTGTAACTGTAAGTTCTATACTAATAGATTTTTTCTCCTGCACTTCTCATTTGTAGAACTCTCTTCTGGCTTCTTGCTTTCCAATCTTCAAAATGTAAATGCAATGTCAATCAATCACCATTTTCTGCCTTCTTAATTGCTGTTCTTTTATTGTCCTCTCTGTTTCTTTTACTCTGTAAGCCAATGCGTCTTAGTGGCTTTATTGCTTTGCTTGGGGTGAAATGATTATAAATTGAAAAAGAATGGAAACAAACAAAAATTACAAGGAAAAAAGAAAAAAGAAATATTTCCATGAAGTTGCAACCACAAACGAATTTATTTAAGCATATCAAAGAACTAATTGCTGAATTCCAAACGCAGGAATTTTAGAATTAATCTGCAAAACTCAAAGCTAAAAATATTGAAGAAAAATATAAAAGTAGCTGCAAATTTTATGAAGATTCTTTTCTTTAAATACCATGTTCCTTTAGTATGTAAGCTGCAGGGGCTCTCCACAGCTTCCATTTTTAATATCTGTAAATTAGGAGTGATTTCCTGTTACTTTCTTCATGGTTTTGAATTCAGAGATTTTTTTCTCCTAGGTTAGTTGCCTAACCAAGTCTAGAGAGTAAATATTTATCCATAACTGGAAGAAGAATAGATAGATACTTGCCTTCCCCCAATGTGCAAAGGAAGTGTAACAGCCTGGGTCAGAATTTGAATTTCACTTGCTGATTTCATTTTCCAGCCAGCCAGCTTTTACACCACTCACACATTTGTAATAGGAATAGACACACACCTCCCCAGTCTTTTGGACAGGAGTAGAGGTATATCCTTTGTTACATTTCTTTCTAAATTCTTTTCTTTTTCCTTTGCATCTTGATTGCATTTTCAATTGGCTTGGGGTAGTGTTTTTTGTAACCCTCTACCTTCACTGGCTCGTGGGCCTTGTACTGGGTGAACATCATTGTAAAAGATAACTATTTACATTATTTACATTGTTTGGACTGTTGTTCTCATCTTCATTGCATGCTCCAGCCTTCTGGTGATTGGAATTTTGAACTGAACTCTTTATTTCGTCCACCGGGGGGGGGTGTTCGAGTTCCACATGCCATACCTCTTCTAGCTATCTCGGTATCAGTTATCTCCCTTTAAATCAATAAAAATCTTGGAATTTTTTTTACCTCAACTGTGGCCAGGTATTGAACGCATTACTCTTTAGGTCAGATCACTGGAATCAATCAACGCTGTTAACTATTGAGCTATGTGTCAATGTAAATAGTGTAAATAATTACAATACCTCATCTCAGAAATATCGACAGAAAAAATAACTATTTACAAATTATGAATTAACACATAATTGGCATATTAATATTTTATTTAAATTATCACAAAATTAATTATTAATTATAAAGTGATTAAAATATTTTACTTTATCTGAGAGAAACATATTCAGAATGATTTCAAGAAGTAAAAATTAATAAAAATGAAAGAATAATGTCCAAAAAGGTTTCAAGATTTATTCACATTTATCAGATATGTCTTTTGGTTTTTCAGATCATTTTTTAGTTTTTACATATAACTCTTTTTAATCACTGATACCAAAAGTTTCTCAACCTTCATCTTTTCTATAATTGTCTTCTTTACTTTGATTCACCCTCCTCCTCGATAATGTCTCCTTTCTCTTTATTTTGTTTTTTTATTTTTTCCTATTTCTTTTTCATAGTTTTTATCCATTTTATTTGTTTGTCTATTTATGTTCCCCCTTCAATACATTTTTTTACTTATTCTAGCATTTTATTTATTTATTACTTTCTCTCCCCCCACCCGTTTTCATTTATGCATTCCCACTTTTACATCAACTTTTTTTTTTCATTCTTTCTTTTTTTCTTATTACTTCTGTTCATTTTGTTTTACCTTCTTTTTCTCCTTTTTTTCATTTCTGCCTCACTTGGCTTAACCCCCTTAAAAACAATTTTCCTTTTTTGAGCACCCTTCCCTTACCATCATTTCTTCCCCTTAGAAGCACTTTTACTTAAGACATACAAAAATAAATGATATTCAATGACAGCACATGACCTTCAACCATCTATATTCTTGCATAACTACCATCCATATTTATTTCATTTATTCTTTCCTCAAAATGGTCTTAAAGTAAATAAAGCAATTTCTTTTCATTTCTCCTTTGTTTTTGGAGGATTTTTATATTTTCTCAGTGAGTTTCTTTCTCTTTTTTTTGTTTTAGCTTGCCTTTCAAGCATAGGAATGTGTGGTCTGGCTTGTTATGCTGAAAGAACCCATATTTTATTTTTTTGACACAACCAAATTTGCTTAAAAGGTGAAGCTAAGAAACAGAAAATACAAAGAACAATTTTTTATCATTTTTTCTTTCATGCAAAGGGCACTCACTTATAAATTTACACCTTTTCTTTTCTATCCATCTATATACTCATACATACATAGATGGTAATAATATAATTACTGCCTGTATATTCGTGAGTATACTCATTTTCTAGGGTCATTAGCTACTCCTTGTTACAGATGCCTACTCCTTGTTACATTTGAGTTTCTTCAATTCTCACAGAACCAACCTGTACTTTATTACTGTAACCAGATGTTATAGTTTCTGGGTTGGTTTGGTTTGTTTTGTTTTATGGCATATCAACCCCAATGGGTTATTTAATGCCGACAAAATTTTCATTGCTGGTAATATTTTTTTTTGTCAAAAATCTATTTCTGGTAATAATTTTTTTTTTTTCAAAAATGTGTTGCTGTAATAATTTCTTTCAAAAAACTATTGCTGGTAATATTTTTTTCTTCAAAAATTTATTGCTGGAAATAATTTTTTTACAAAATCTTTCTGGTATTAAAATCTGTTTTTACACTTTCCTAGTGTTTTTACCCCAGTTTCAATGTGATGCAATGGAATAACCAGTCACCCCCATGAATGATTACACTATAGGTAGCAAGTACAAGAGAGAGAAGATGCAAACACGTCCGACCTTCCAGTCAATGACACTCACTACTAGATTGGCCTGTGTGTATAAGTGTACTGTTTTTCATATTGTACTGGTTGTGTACAATAAAGCTTTCTTCTGTTATCCACCTGGTGTTAAGTATTTATTCCCTTAGCATGGTATATAACACAGGGTTAACTATTTGCCCATAGCTGGGACCCTAACAGGTAGACCTGGGAACACCAGGAATTAAGAGATGCTTCCACACTCCTCAAAACCTGATCTGAGGCCTTGCTGTTGGACATAGTTTATCGTCTTACCCAGGAAGTGGATGTATTTTATCATCATACCCAGGATGGATAGTTTCTGGGAGAGGGTGCATAATATGGTTTAACAAGGCCAATACATTTAAACACTCAGTCATGATGACTTGTGACTTTATGCTAGCACAACCATTGATGGTTTCATCTTCCCAATATTATTCACAAGGCATACATTAACCTTTACACTGGTTTTCAGGCACTTCCTAATTGTGCTGCAAACATTTCTGATTAATATTATCAATACATCATCTCCTTGACAAATTGATTGTATTATGGTTAAATCCCAAGTCTCATCTTTGGAATGTAAGCAATCTAATCACTTGGCCCATATATATACAGATATTTTATGCTAATTCACTGCTCAATTTTGCAATCAATGTATGTATAGGGACATTATTATTAACAAATAAAAATATAAATTAATAAATAAAATAAAATAAAACAAATAACATTAAAAACGTTTGCTTAAAATAAAATAAATGAAAGCAAAATAATAAAAGTTCTCTAAGCATGCAACCGAAAACTTTCATGCCTGAACATGGATTCTTTGCACCAAAAAATGCCAAACTCACTCTCTTCTCTATGAACCCTCAAAGGGTCAAGACATTCATCTGTTCTCTTCGGCACCTTGCTTGTCATAAGACAAAGTGACTTTTTTCCTCTATTAAATGTAAGCTTAAAACACATATAAATAAAATACACACACACCAGTAAACAGAAATAAATAAAATTATATGATTTTCATTTACAATTTAACATGCTTTTAGTGTTATTTCCTTGTCTGTTTTCATTCCTGTGAACACGAGGCTATCCCTGATTGTATGATGCAAGTGACCCACATATGTATCTACTGCTAGAAATTCAATCAAACATCTTCATAATTTGGGAATCAAACAAAATGTAATTGATGTTTTAATCATTGTAAAATAAATTTTATTTATATTTATATATTTTTATTTTATGTTTGATAAAACAACAAACATCATTGTCAATAATTTTCAAGACTTCATAAAAGCTAATATTTCCTGAAAAACTCCCACCTTATCATTCTTTTTATTCAGTTTCAGTGTTTGAACTTTAGCATGAAAAATCTTTTTAAATTTTATTTTATTTTCTAATTCTTTTACACGTTCATTTTCTGATTTTCTTAACTATATTTTTCTATTTTATTTAATTAATGATAACTATTTCTTTTTCTTATTTTTATTTATTTTCTACTACTTATATTTTGCTCTTATATTCATTTCATATAAAAGACATCATTTTTATTACATTTCACTTCTTTTTTACAACTGTGCTTTCAAGGTACTTGTTTGGGCTTGTGTGGATGATTTTACAAAACATGCAAACTAAAATTTCCATTTTAAATATAACAAATCTGAAAATGCTTAATTTTTCTTTATTCATTACAACAAAGAAACAAAGTTAATTTTCCTATCTTTTCTATTCTAATAGTTTACCCAAAATTTTTGCTGAATGATGTTTTGTTTCCATTTTCTTCCAAATTTAGTGCAAGCAAACTCTTACCTGCACCTAAAACACATGCCTACTTGTATTTCAAGATCTCTACATAGTTACAATTGTATCATGGTATTTAAAGAATACATTCATGTATTAAATTGTCATTCAAGTATTGTTTTTTAGTTATTCATGTGGAATCCACACATCAAAGTGACTAACATAAACTGGTGCAAAAAATACTCGAGACTTGATTTGTTTATTTTCAGTATTTGAAATGCAATATTTATGATTCTTAATTAATGTCACTATTTCATTGCTATCACCCCTAACTGATCTTCCTTGATAAATACCTCAGTGTATGGCTCACTTATAACAAATATAGAATAAGAGACAGGAACATTAAACATGGGGTAAATTGCATGGCATTAGTTTCACCCAACATTATAAATTACTACAAAACCAAAATATTAGCTTAATAACTCAAGTCATATTCCTTAATAGCCTCGTCAGAACTAGACTCTAATAGGAATGTCATACATGACTTTTTATTCTTTCTAAAGTATCTCAGCTGTCACATGATATCATCGTGCTAACGCAAACATAGATGCATGTCCATACATCAGATGAGGTACGCAGACACACATACACACTTGTTCATCCGCCAGAACTCATACAGATATAGACATATGCAGACAGTCTGTATATGGGTGGTGTTGTGTCTATACATACGCATTTGTATGTTGAAATTCAAAGATTCGAAGTGTAGCAAAAATTTCTTGTGAATGTCTTGTGAATGTATACTTTAGCTCTATCTCTAATCTTGAGCACTTTCTAATAAGTACCACGCATATAATATATAAATAATTTTATATATATATATATATATATATATATATATATATATATATATACATATATATATTGATATTTATATTTATATACACACACATTTCACACGCACACACACACACACATATATATATATATATATATATATATATATATATATATATATATCAAATTCCTGATGAACATATATTTATAGTATAATATATATATATTATAAATTTACGAAAATATTGAGTTATCTGCAAATGTTTCTCTTCTAGTTTTGTCATCAGATAGCATTAGGAGAATTTAGTCTTAAATTTCAATGATCACTTTTGCTTGTATTTTGAAAGCTGATAGATGCATTTTGAAACAATTACCATAATTGACGTATTTTAATTTTATTGATTCAAACACTGAGCTTCACTTTTGAAGATTTATATATTATATGCGTGGTACTTATTAGAAAGTGCTCAATATCAGAGATAGAGCTAACGTATACATTCACAAGACATTCACAAGAAATTCTTTGAATTTCAACATACAAATGCATATGTATAGACCTAACACCACCCATATACAGACTGTCCACATATTTTTATATATGTATGAGTCCCGACAGGCAAGCAAGTGTGTATGTGTGTCTGCGTACCTCATCTGATGTACGGACATGCATCTACGTTTGCATTAGCATGAGTGACATCACGACGACGATTCCCCCCACTCCCATAATAACACCAATACACGCAATCTACATAAACCCCAAATTTTAAAAAATTAATCAGTTTGTCTGACAATCACAAAAGCGTGAAACCCAGGGTCACAAATTCACATCAATCCAACCAAATATATATATATACATATATATATATATATAATATATATATATATATTCAGTTCTATGGATATGAGTTTGTGACCATGGGTTTCACATTTTTAGGATCATCAGACAAACTGGTTTATTTTTTAAAAATTGAATCTATTTATACTTGTTTGTGTTTGCTTATGTTTGAGGGTGGGAGGGGGAAATTCTTCTCTGTCCCCATTTTGTAATGACACTGTCACACACACATACATATATACAGGTCTGAACTAAAATGCATACACCTGTATGCACACACACATATATATATATATATATATATATATAATAAAAATATAGTTTCAAGTTATGCTATATTTATGAGTTAAAGTGCTCAATATCAGGGAGAGAGTGAATGTTAAGATAAAAGTGGACATTGTGGTCATCACCCTGCACCTACAGTCAGTTTCATGCTTAAACACAATCATCAGGCAATGAGCACAGACTTGACTATTTATATATGCTTATCAATGATGCATTATAGAATAGGTTTATTGCATTATTCTAATGGTTATTGGGTGATTAGCAAACATTATGTTTCAAATTATTCCAATAGTTATTGAGTATAAATAAATGTGGATCTAAATGCAGTTTTATGAATATTTTATAGTGTTGACTGTTAACTTTTTTTCATTTATTATGTTATCAGAAAGAGCAAATACAAATCCAGAAATATGAGTATGTATGCTTTATAGATTAGGCAAATGTGTGTGATAAATTATGTCACAAAGATCTGCTGGAACTGCTCAACAACTTTGATATATTTGGGAAAAATATCAGAATAATGAATAACGTATACTGGCAGCAAACTGCCTGCATATGAATGAGTTCAGCAAATATAGAAAAATAGAAATGGTTGTAAGACAAGGATGTGTTTTCTCGCCAGACTTATTCAACCTACATTGCCGATGATGTTGCATTAATTTCTCAATGTATCAAAGATGCAGAATCCGTCCTGCAATCAATTAAGCAAGCAGTGAAAGAAATTGAGGAAGGAAAGCCTGGAGAATTTAATGTTCACAGGAAGGACAGACAGATACAGAGAATAACATATCTAATGAGCTTGTGTAAATGGAGGGCAGAACATAAAGACATAAACTGTGAGTAATCATAAAGAGACAAATATTAATTAGAGATACAAAAGATAGGAAGTTGTGGAGAACCATAATCACCATTTTCTGAAGTGACCTGACACATAGAAGGAGAAAATTACAATAATATATTCTTTGGAATATATCTCATTAATTTATAGAAATAGCTGGTTTTATATACAGTGTAACCCTGATATAAGAGAAACCCGGATATAAGAGAGATTTTCTCTGGTCCCAAATTAGAGCCTGTGTTAATGTATATAAAATAGACCAAACCCAGATATAAGAGAAACCTGGATATAAGAGACTTCTTCTCCGGTCCCGACAACTCTCTTATATCCGGGTTACACTGTATTTTGTTAATGTTTTGTTACCAGTGATTGTATTTTGATCAAATAAGAAATATGGTGTAGAATTCTTCAGATGCTTTCTCTATTTATGATACTCCTATTTCAAATGATTTTGATATGTCCATTAGTTAATGCCAAAAACAACGAATTCAAATAATATTTGATTTTCACCATGCATTTCTTAAAGATCTGGGATGAAAGTGTAGTATCTGCTCTTGAGCAGATAAACTACATTTTATCTCTTAATTTTGTTTCTATTTTTGGACAGAGAACAACACAGTTGTTTATTTGTCTTTGGGCAGAGCACAACTGAAATCTTTATTAATGGGATCTATAGTAATACTGATGTTAGCACAATCAACAGTTGCCAAGGACTGGACTAATTTTTAACCTGCTCTAGGTGCACATGCCTGGGCTCCCCACATTAAACTGTCCTTGTGTCATATCCTGCTTGTGTGTAGCAGCAAATAAATACTAAGTGTAATATCTGTAATGGTAATGGCAATAATAGCTGTTTCCTTATAAGGAAACATCTGGCATTCATTAACCAAGCAGCCAGAGCTACTTTCAGTTTAAATTTATGAAATCTTTGTTTTAGATTTATTAAGTCCAGTAGCTGTTATTGCTCTTTCCAGTATTGATGGGGGATTTCCTTCCCTATCTTTTTCTAGTTTCAACATATTGATTTATGTCTTTAATTACTCTTCAAGTTTCATGTGATATCCATTTAATTGTTGCCGTTGAAAGTCCTCAAGTTTCTGCTATTTGTTACAGTTCTTTGCGATTCTGTAGCACCAGTCCGCAAGGTTCAAATTAACTAAAATACAACCAGTGAAACTTAGTAACAAAAAAAATTGAATCAAAAAATTCTATATATGATTGGAATCCACAGCTTTGTCAACAATATAATTCTTCTTTTGCTTCTTCTACTGCCACTTCCTCTTTTATGCACCATCTCCTTTTCATAACATGGATGATTATAATTTCCCACAACTTCTTGCCCTTTTATAGCAATGTTTGCCTTCTTAGCAATGTTTGTTTTTTACTATCTTCCTGATTCTGGATTCTGGGGTGCCACGTCAGGATCAATAACATTGCAGATTCTTCTTTGGATTTTATCAAGAATCTTTAACTATACACCAATATTTAAAGCATGGATGCATGGTAGACTTTTAAATATGTAAGATAGATTCTGGCAAGAGAAATTGTCTAGCATGACACAGTGAACAAACCAAGAAACAGATTTAGTAATAGATTCAATATAATCATTCCACTTCATATCAATGAAAAATGTTAGCCCAAGAAGGTTTAAAAATTCATTCTCCCCGAGCCAATCTGATGGAAGGAAGAAGTGTGTGTGGGGGGGTCTCTCAAATGTTTAATAGAGAGCATTTAGCTCTTGGTGGGATTAAAATTAACAAGTCATTCCTTACCCTAGTTAATAGCATATTGTTGGTTATTTTAAGATCAGCTGCCAATTTGACCTCAGATGTAAAACAAGTTTTGTTGTCTATTTAATCTGAAAAAAAAAATGGAATTAATTCAAATAATTGAATCTAAGTTGTTTGAGTCGTATTTCCTGAAGTCAGATTATTCAGGTGTTAAACAAAATTATTTTTGTCACATCTGTGATTTCTTTATTTGTTGTGAATTAAATTAATGTTGATCTTCTACTGGATGAAGCAGCCTATAACTTTTCCCACAATTTGTAGATACAAGATTCTGACCCAAAAAAAGAAGATTGCTATGAGTTCAAATAGACATATTTGCTCAAATAGACATATTGCTCAAGTAGATATATTGCTCAAAGTTAATAAAATGAGAAATTAAGTTGTGGATGGAATAAAAAAAAAGTAATAATGTTGATAGATACAAAAAATAAGAATAATGCAGAGGAAGATATTTTTGATTTTTTTTCTTATACTTATGTGGGAGTATGAAAACATGGCAGTGTCACATAGATAGTGATATATACAATTTTAAGTAACCCTTAGGAATTTTGGTAACCATAGAGTTGAAAAATATATATTTCTTTATAAACAGAGAAAAACATGATATCACTTGAGAAATATATATATTCTTTATAAGATGAGAAAAAGATATCACTTGAGGAATATATATTTCTTTATAAAAAAAGAAAAACATGATATCACTTGAGAATATAATTTACTTTATAAACAGAGAAAATGATTATATCACTTAAAGACTATATGCTACTTTATAAACAGAGAGAAAAATGATATCACTTGAGGAATATATATTTCTTTATAAACAGAGAAAAATATGATATCACTTGAGAATTATATATTTCTTTATAAAGAGAGAAAAACATGATATCACTTGAGGATATAATTTACTTTATAAACAAAAAAAATGATTATATCACTTAAAGACTATATGCTACTTTATAAACAGAGAGAAAAATGATATCACTTTAGAATTATATATTTCTTTATAAAGAGAGAAAAACATGATATCACTTGAGGATATAATTTAATTTATAAACAGAGAAAATGATTATATCACTTAAAGACTATATGCTACTTTATAAACAGAGAGAAAAAAGATATCACTTGAGGAATATATATTTCAAATATAAGAAGGAAATGGAAACAAAAGATGATAGTAAGAGAGAAAATTAAAAAAAGAAACCAAGAAGTAAATGAAAAAGAAATATGAAGATTGTCAAAAAATGAAAGAAGATGAATGAAAGAATTCAAAAAGACAGCAGAAAAAGAAAAAAAATGGAGTCAAATGATGTCAAAGAATGGCAAGAAAATCCTTTCTTCAGTCAAAAATAATGGTTTCTAAGGAAAGCAGTGATTTAGGAAAACAGTTTCATTTATTTGACATTTTTTATTTTTGACTTCTTTTTTTTTTACTCTAAAGAGAAAACTGATTAAAACATAAATGTCCACAGGTGCAACTAATTGTAGATATAATAATTGGTACTCTAATGGGTGGCAAGAAAGAAATCAATAAAAAATGTCTTGAAAAAACATATATTCTGATCAAATAATAAATAAGAAAAAGATTAAAAATGAAATTTTGAAAGAAATTATATTCTTTCAGTTTTTCACTTTTCTGTTTTTCTCTGTTGCTTAAATATTCATTGACTAGTTGTTTATATTGATGGCTTTTATTGATGGACAGAAGCTTCGATTAAAAAGAAAATACAAGCCAATATTTCATTATTTTTTGTTTCTTAAAATATTTAATATTTTATTACTTTATGCTTTTATATTATTCTCAAAAGCATGTATCATTGTAGAAACTGGTTTAAAATTTTACTATCTATCTATCTATCTCAGCCTATTGACTTCTATCAGCCTGTTCATATCTATCTCAGCCTGTTCACATATATCTATTTATCTTCCATCTCACTCTCGTAATACACACACATGGTAAAAAAATGAAATTGTTAGAAAGATTCTGTATAAAAACTTGTATAGACTAAAATAAGAATTGCGAAAAGTCACCTAATATTTATAATAATATTTTTTTTTTATAAAATATGTATTTTTACAGAGAAAAATTAAAAATAATTTTTTGTTACTTACAAATGGATTATCAGTGATTTTTCTTAAAAAATAATTTATTTTGCATTTTTACTTTAACCAGTTTTACACAGATTTTAACTGTTTGTATCTCTATGTGTTGACACTTATGTTTTGAACAAATGAAAAATTCAAGGTGTGTAACTGGCTATATATGTTGCTTATGATAAAGAAAATTTGGTAGAATCTATGGAATGAATTGAGAATTAGTTTGAACTTTTTGATGAAAAATGTTTCCATATTAATACGCCTTTGTTGTATATGTGTATGAACGCGAAAGGAAAACTTAGCTAATCTATTTCACCTACTAAAGAATTTATCAAGGCAAATGAAAGAATTTTATTTTGCAACAAGTATTTATATAGAAGAGTAAAAATGTTATTGGTTTTTCAAAATCCAAAATCCAAATGTCTACAAAAATGTTTAAAAAATAATTCAAAGAAAACAGTTAAATCCATAACCTCATGTTATTCAAAATACATAACGCATAAATTAATCCCAAACTAAAATAATTTAAATACTAATTTGCATAAAAATTTTCAAGAATATCACTTATCTTTTTTTTATTAGACATTAAATTGTGTCATCATGTGTCCTACATAGTTTGCCTGATTTTTCAGCTAACCTAATGAATATTTATGAGCATTTCTCAAACTAAAAATTTTTAAAAACCAATAAAATTTATGCTCTTGTTCATAAATACTTTTTGCAAATCAAATCCTTACATTTGCAGTGATAAAGTCCCTCAGAGGGTGAAAAGCATTGACTGAGAGAAGTTTTCCTTTTGTCTTTATTCATATTGTCATTTTACAGATATAAGCAATCTGAAATTTTTGCACTCACACACACACATATATATTTTATTACTTAAACTGTATTTTTAGTGGGTACCCATATTTGAATAACTGCCCCATTTATTTATTAAACAGTATTTTTCTGTCTGCTAAACAAAATATACTGTTTAAAAAAAGAATGGAGTATCTATTCAAATATGAGTATCCAGTAAAAATAACATTTCAGAAATAAAATCTGTTGGATTAATAAATAAAAAAACTATCACTTCTTTAGAAATATATATATATATATATGTATATATATATATATATATATATATATATATATATATATATATATATATATATATATATATGTATATATCCATGTAAAATGAGAACAAAAAGAATCCAATTCAAACGTTCATAACATTTAATTTAAAAGAGGGCTCAATACAAAAATAGGACAATATTCTTTATTTTAGGATATTACGTCAAAAACATGTAAAACACTACAGAAATGCAATCATGTTTTGATGTGAATTAATACATCTCATCAGGTGTTAATAAACTTTACTAAGACCTGATGAGATGTGTTAATACACATCGAAACATGATTGCATTTGTATAGTATTTTACATGTTTTTGATGTAACAGCTTAAAATAAAAAAAGCATATTTATATATATAAATTATATTTAGTGTATTTAAGTATGTAATGTTTAAAGTAAACACTTTTTAAAATCCCATTTCCAGTTTTTTTTTTAATAATATATATATTTTGAATTCTGTACATTTTTGTTTTCAGTTTCATGTCATTTCCTCAAAAGAACTTCTAGGATGTGCAATGGACATCGGCATGGAAAGTGGAATTGATGATCTAGTTTCAAATTCCAGGCTACAATCTGTTGCATTCACTTCTGCACTAATGAGCTTGGGAAAGGTAGGAATCTATCTTTTATCCCCCCCCCCACCAACTGTCCAGATATTGATTAAATAGAAAAGCAGATCAAGATTTCTCTCCTTGGATGGATACCAGTCTGGGTGAAGGAAAATAAATATATATTGAACAAATTGAGACAATCACTTTTTATTTCTTGATTTCAATTATTTCTTGGGAAAGAGAAGAACATTTTTTACTCCTTGAAGTTTATCCAGTGTAATTTAAGTTAGCCTACTATTTGTTTCTTGTACTATTTTTTGTTTTCTGTGAAATGATTGATAAAATCTACATTTAAAGAATTTAACCTTGTTTTTATTGGTAATTCTGTTTCATGATTTAAATACATTTCAATCTTATCAATGATTGTCTTTGATAAGCGTTAAGCAAAAAGTTGGCCACTTATAAGGATTGACATTAACTTTTCTTTTTGACTGCTGGTTTTAGAATGTCTCTGCCTTTTTAAGCAAAATATTTAAGTTTTGTACTGATAAGAAAGAAAATTCTGAATTGCAAAACTGTGGAGGAGGAAATGGAAAACTATTCTATTTCTAAAAATGTAGATAATAAAGAAAATGAAACTGTGGAGAGTCATGATCGTCTGCTGCCTTGGCATTTCAAAATTAAATTGGTTCCATTTGTTTAGAACAGTGTCTGTTGGCATGAAGTAACAAGTCTTTTTTTTATTTTCCTAATTCTGGTGATTTTTTTCGATTCTTCTTACGTTTGATTTTAAATCAGTTTCATTATAAAAATAATTAAAAGCGTCTATAGATCAAAAGTTCTTCAGTTTCAATATTCCTTCAGTATAAGTTTGCTTGTTTTTTTTCCAAAGATATTTTTTTTTACTTTCAGAATTTCATGTGAACTTTAATGTTGCTTGATTCTAAAAAATGACTGAGAATCAGCAAAAATAAATTGGATGTTTTTTCAAAGATTTTGATTACTGTTTAGCTTTTTTTAAAAATCTAAACTTCATTTCAATTACACAGACTATTCTTTTCTTTTAGGGCTTTCAAAGTTTTTTTGTTTTTTTTTTTACTTTGATATACATAATAAATTAATCACAAAATATTTTATTCTCCCCACAGTGTTTCTTTTTTGATACTTCAACCGCTTTTTAATTTGTTGACTTGTAAAGAAAATACACTGAAAGAAAATAAATTTCAATTGTTTCTTATTAACTGCAACAGTTTCTTTAAAACTTTTTAATTTGCACATGAAAACTTATTGTTTCCATAAATATGTTTTATATAAGAAATTCATTAAGCAACTATTTCTAAGTTGTCTGCTTTTTTTCATTTCTGAAAACTAAAAACTCATTTGAAAAGCTGCCAGAGAATTTAAACATTTTACTAATATTTCTTTATGGTCAGCAGTTCATAAAATTCACATTGTACATTAATCTTCAATAACTTTAGACAAATTTTCCTTGAATGCAGAATATTTTTGGCCTGGCAAAAACATAATTTCAATGTTTTTTCATTTAGTTTTATTCAATAAAAATCTTACTAAGTAAGAAATGATACTGAGATTGAGCTCACTGAATAAGTACTAGATATGAAAAGATAGCAGAAGTTTTCATGTATTTATCATTGCTTTATTAATCACAAGTATTGTCTTGTTAAAGAGCCTCAATGACATTTTAATTTACAAATTTGTGATGTAAACAGATTTATTTTTTTATTTGTTGTCAATCTAGTACTCTGCTTAAATTCATAAAATCTGGATACCGTAACAGAAAGTTTGTCAGAACATTTACCATGAAAGTATTTCTAGAAAAGGCAGAGGGAAGCTACATTATGGCAGTGGGAAAGGGAGTGAAGCTGAGATGCCAGGTCAGGACCAATAACATTGCAGATACTTCTTTGGATTTTATCAAGAATTTCTAAATATTAACAGAAGCACCTGACCAGATATGGCAAAGCATGGACAAATGGTAGATTTATAAGTATATATTTTCTTTTTGAGAACTCTGCTACTACACACTCCTGAGAGAATGCTTCCCTAATCACTACAATCTTAACCTCTTCAAGTCTAAGCTCAACTGTTATCTATCTTACATATACGCATAACATGTACTTGCTTCTTCCTCTTACATCCATACAACCTTCTTCAGCAATTTCTAATACCTTGATTGGCACTTGGGCCTTGTATTGGTTGAACAATAATATTAAAAATATTTGCCATCTATATTTTGAGTTAATTTTTCTATGTACCATTTCTCTAAGATTTTGTATTTTCAGTAACATTTTCTTGAGAGCTTAACTCGTTTAGCTGGAATGTCTGGATGTGCAGGTGGTATAATGAGTAATAACTTGGAATTGTTAATTGGAGAGACGAGTTCCAGTTCTAGTTGGGTTTGTTACATTCATTTTACACACAGATATCTTTGGGAAAGGCATGAATCCACTTCTTTCCCCTTCCCCCAGCTGTAGGTTTCTTAATAAGACGCATATCCTTAAATTATTATCTAAAAAAAATTCTTACAATCTAAAAATATTTCTTGGCTTTGAATGGTCAGCAAAGGGTTGATAAGCAGTAGAAAACGAATCAATTAATTTATGCCCCCCCCACCGCCGCCACCGCCACCACACAAACAAAGACTCACAGACACATGCACAGATGTCAGAAATTTGACTAATGGAAAATGTATCATGGAAACTTTTTAGACCTGATAAAGACTAGAAAGGTGAAACGCATAATCAAATATATATATATATATATATATATATATATATATATATATATATATATATATATATATATATATATTTCAAATTCCAGTCAAATCTATTACATTCACTTACATGCTAATACCCTTGAGAACAGTATTAATCCTCTTCTTCTCCCTCCAGCTATGGGTAAATAGCAAGACAGACTGGGTTCTATAGTTTTGGATGGCAACTGGTCTAGGAGAAGGACAACTCTGAATTCAAAACCTGCGAAGGGTTGTTTGGAGACCTTGTGGAACTCTGTCTCTGTATTCGGGCCTTCAAAAAGTGTAGTTGGTTCTGCACAATGCCTCCACTCCTATAATCAAATAATATGTGCTGGTGTCTGAATTGTCGATTCCTAGAAACTGAACTGTTTGACCCTCATACTTTGAATATGATGGGAGATCCCACAATATATATATATATATATATATATATATATATATATATATATATATAATTATGGTGTTTTTTTCTCTTCACAATTTTAGTAGATATCTTAATTTGTTTTCAGCCTCGGAAAAGACTTCATGGAGATATTCTAGCATTTCCCCCTTGGATCTGATATATTTGTCTGTTTTTCCATCATTTTTTTAAAATATTTTCTTCCACTACATTTGCATTATTTTTCGGCAGTTCTAATTATGTTATGCAAGTTGCCCAGCAGGTGTAACCTTGTAGCTTGGTTAGGGTCACCCATAACAAATTTGCTATGGTTAGAGATTTTTGCTGAACAATAATTTTCTAAAAGCATGAGAACAACATTTCATCTTAAAAACAGACGGACATTTTGAGTAATTGGAAATACAGGAAATATGATATAAAATATAAAAAAAAAGCAAAAAGAAAATCAATAAAGACTGAATTGTCGTCCAATGACACCTAACCATCAATAAACAAATAAATTTAGGATTATCTCTAGTAAAATAGGCTTTTATATCTTTTGATAAATATATCAATTATATAATTCTACTCTTACCTTATTTTGAAAATACAGTGTGCAGCAGAAAAACCTCCCACCTTTTAAAGGTTGACAAAAAGATCGAGATAACTGCTATTAAAAAATTTATTTCAACAATTAAAAAAGGGCTATATTTTTTATTTATTTGGTTTTTAAAATGACATTCTCCAAATGGTGGCCTCTATTTGCCATACAATGTTGGAAATGATTTCTAAAGTTTTCTTTCAACTGGAAGTTCGAGCACTTTGAGGTCTTCCAGGTGGCTTTCTTTTCAGTGCTGAACTTGAAATTTTCAACCCAGAGCAGTATCAATCTTCTATCCAGCACAGCATCATTCTAATTCTAATGGAACATGAAATGATCATAAAAAAAACTCACTGTGTTGCAATTACAGATTCACTAGTCTTAAAAAAGTTTCAACATCAAATGCACAGTGTGCACTGGTCTAAGCCATGAGGGTAATTGATTGTATCGGAAACAAAAATAGCAAGGCATTCACTAGATGAAGACATCATTGCCACATTGTTGACAGTTTAAAATGGGGATGCATATGGGATATCTGTCTTCCTGTATGGCAGAGAATGCTGCATAATCTTGTCAAAGAGGAAAAGGAGACTTGAAGCAACAGAAATGTGGTTCTACAGAAGGATGCTGAGGATACCGTGGACCAAACATGTAAGTAACAGTGAAGTTTTGGAGAAGATGAAAACAAAAAGGAAACTTATACTTAAAATCAGAAAGATATAGCTGAGATTTATGGGGAATATAATGAAGAAGGAGGGTTTGGAAAGTCTGATACCCACAGGACAGATAGAGGGCAAGAGGCACAGAGGAAAGTGTGAGCTAAATGGATGATAGAACAGGGCTTAGGAGAAATAATAGAAAGATAAACATTATTAAGAGCTACAAGGGACAGGAAGTTATGGAGAGCCATAATCGTCTATGTCCTGAGAGGACAAGACACATAAAGAAGATTTCTGGAGCACCCTGTATTTATACACTAATCTGAATTGCCCTCAGCTGACTTTGAGATTTCTACCATAACTTCTTATATTTTACAGATATGGATGCATTTATATGGTGGCTGTTAAGTGCATATGACCATTACTAATCAAGTTAGATTAATGTTTTTAATTCTCATGAGAATAACAATGAAGCCTGCAAGTGACTTGCAATGCTTATAGCAAATGTGGCAAAATAAATTATTGGGCTGTTTTGTAAAGTTTTTCAACTTTCCCATGAGTTTTCATGCAGTTTCTGCAGGTTTTCTGGCACAACCTGTTAATTTTTTTTCCAATATAGTACTGATTGTACATAGTGGAAGTTAACACATGACTGAGTAAAATCACCTCTAAGCTCATAACTCCCAAATGAACAGTTTAAGGGTGACTACCAGGTTGTTGACGATGTCTTAAATGACACATAAGAACTGCAAGTGACCAGCCTGACATTTCACATTTGAGTGCAAGTGAGTCTTTGACAGCAACCTAATTATCTGGATATTTAGTTTAATGGTACTGAGTGAGTCTACTGGCTGACCTACAGATTTTGTCACAAATACTACACAAAACATCTTGCCAGGTATCCTCTTGGTAGATGGTGGGTGTTTCTGTGTCCATCTTTGTGACTCAGGAGTCTTTCCCACAAGAAGCAGTCACATTCATTACATGAGAAGGACTAATTTGTGGCCCACTTGGGAGGTTGGTGGATGCTTTTCATATATCTAACAGTTTCAGCTCAGAATGAGCAACTCTGTTGTTCTCAAATTCTTCAACACCAACAGCAATCAAATTTCTCCACACTTCCCTGTCTGATGCAAGTTATTCTGAGGTGCTATCATCTATGTTGACCTTTTTATATATGTCTATAAGGTTGTCTTTTAAACATTTGTGTAGCTTGCATTGTCTTGCGTGGGGCCACCAACCAGTAATAATCATAGACATCATTCTTGTTATTTTAGCCATCTGCAGCACCCTCATATCTGGCAAATGCGATCAGCATGAGATGTTTAGTATAACAAACAGGCATCACTGTTGGAAATGCTTGAGACATTGAATATGCCTACAGTAGATTGTCTAAGTCTCACATCCATACAGGTGCATTGATAGTACACACACTTGGCTGACCTCTACATTGGTTGCAATTTACTAGTTGCAACCAAAGCCTTGATACAAGCTTACCAAATACATCCTGGGCTGTAGAAAATCTATAACTGACTCCCTCGTCAACTGTATGTGGTGTAGATAGTGTGCTACCAAAGTAGACAAACATATACACTATTTACATTATTCAGACTATTGTCCTCATCTTTGTTGCCATGTTTATCACAATGTTTCGGCCGCTGTATGCTCCAGCCTTCTTCAGGTGGTTGGAATGTCGAGCAGAACGCTTATTTTGCTCACTGAGGTAGATTGTTCTAGTTCCACGTGCCATGTCTAATGGATGTTAGTTATCTCCTATTAATTCCCCACTCAAAGTTCTCCACCGCCTTAACCAGGTATTGAACTCACACTCTTTGGGTCCTGTCATTGGATCTAACTAACACCTTTATCCACTGTGCCATGTGTCTACAACTTCTAACATTTTGTCCTTGATGCAGATTGATGGTGGAATATATGGCTTGCTTGGCACTTGCAGCATAAGAATCTTTTTAAGACTAATTGTTAGTCTGAACTCATTACATGTGGCAGAAAAGCACTTCATTAAGGGCTGCAGTTTCACCTCCATGTATGTTACAAAATTGCAGTCATCAGTCTGAAGGAGATTATGAATGAGATTCCGTCAGAGTCACAATGTGGCTTTTGGCCCATTCAAGTTACAACAGATATGATCTTTATAGTCCATCAAATTCAAGAGAAATGCAGAAAGCAAAAACTTGATCTCTACCATTGCTTCATCAATCTCAACAAGGCCTTTGACACTTTTGAGTATCCTTCTTAAACTAGGGCATCCTGAGAAGTTCACTGAGCTCATCAGATCTTTAAATTAGAACATGAAAGGGAACTGTTAGAACCCATTTTTTTTGAGTCTGGTGTTAAGCAAGTTGATCTTCTGGTTCTTACTCTATTCACAGTATTCTTTACCAGTGTAAGCTTGCAGGCATTTTTTCAGTATCCATATATGTTACCATACAATGAGAAAGTTATTTAACATCTGCTGTTTCACTGCACAACAGAAGCATGCATACATCTATACATATTTCATTGAGAAATATAGACATGCTCAGTCTATATATTTTTATATTGATCCTTTACAGTTCTCTAATCAGTTTCTTGATGTTAATATGAAATTCATCAAAAAACTGATTAGAAAACTGGAAACTGGAAACGATCAGTATAAAAATAAATAGGCAAAATATGTCTGTATTCAATGAAACATATTTGAATGAAGATATGATGCCTAAATATACATATCTATCTAAATATATATATATATATATATATATATATATATATATATATATATATATATATATATATGTCCATGTAAAATGAGAACAAATAGAGTCCAATTCCAACATTCATAACATTCAATTTAAAAGAGGGCTCAATACAAAAGTAGAGCAATATTCTTTATTTTAGGATATTACAACAAAAACATGCTGTACAAATGCAATCATGTTTCAATGTGTATTAACACATCAGGCATTAAAAGTTTCTTGCCTTGATTGAAAAACATTTTTCAAGAAATAATCCTTTTAGCAGGATTTTCAATAAAAATACACTAAAATTAAGTTATCATTGTACTGAAAATTTCGAAAAAATTATAAAAAAGACATAACAATAAAATTTTAAATAAATACTTAAACCTAAATAATAGTGATTCCTAAATGAAAATCAACAATGTTAATGAAAAATTATGTAACTGTAGAAACCCCATAAATTGTCCTTTGCAAAATAAATGTCTTACAGAATCTATAGTTTACCAATGTACTATTCCAGCTATTGAAAATCCAAGTATTAAAAAATTTTATATTAGGAGCACCAAAAATAGTTTAAAAAAAGATGGTGCCAACATCTTAGTTCCTTCAAGAACAATGGGTATTGTAAATCTCTCGTTAAATATTTTTGGCATTTAAAAGAAACAAATAAAACACCTACAGTAAAATGAAAATTATTAAAAACAAGAAAATGTAGGTCATTAAATGACCCATGTCCTTTATGCCTACAAGAAACGTTATATATTATTAAGTTTCTTAAAAATAAAAATTTATTAAATCAACAAAATGAAATAACTGTTTTTTGTAAACACTACCATATTTTCACATTAAAACAAAATTAAATTTTAACATTAAAAAATATATACTTTAAAATAATACCTATTATGAAATTACATATAATAGTAAAAAAAATATGTATTTTATTCCCTAAAATTTTAAATCCAACATTGCTAAATCTAACATACCATAAATTATAATTAGTATTACTCTTTAAAGCATTGTACCTAATTATGTAAAAAATATATATAAAAAAATGATTATTTCATATAAAAAAAGCCCCTTTAAGTAGACCATAAATGATAAAAAGATAAATTTAAAAATGCAAAATAACCCATGGAATGATACAAATATTTCTCTGAATTTAAACATATCTTATAAATATTCTAAAATAAGAAAGGAAAAATGATGTTTTTATGACAAAATAGACAATTCTAGACAACAATGAATTACATACCCAGCACATAATCTCTAATCTACTTTTCCAATTTTTAATTCAGATCTGTATTTAGATCTGTCAAAAATAGAAATACACCCTAAATAAAAAAGTTTGTAATTTCATTACCCCTTCCCATTTAAACTCCTCAATGTAATACTACTTTGCTTACAAAAGTAAATCATTTTTTTCTGAAGTTATTCAACATTGCTTGAAAATGGAATGAAAATTTTAGTTGCGAAACAGGAGAATTTCCATGTGATAAAATATATTTAAAATATTTTAAATCATAATATTACAATATATATATATATATATGTGTGTGCGTGTGTGTGTGTGTGTGTGTGTTTGTCTTCTTAGGCATCTGTCAGTCTTGGGAGAATATGGAATTATGTTCTGGATAATGTTTCCAGTGCACAAGATCTGGGCTAGGTAGATAAGGGTGGGGATGTAGATTGTTATCTATGTTGCTGAAATGATCCAATCAAAAGATATGTAGCAATACACATAATTCCAGCTTCATCATAAGAGTTGCCATGACATTGCGTAATGAACTGCCTGGGATTTTTAAATGATCTTATAAGAGTTATACTCTTAGATCATTTGCTAACCAAGGCTAGAAAACCTAGTCCACTCTATTTTTTTAATCCATAGCTGAGATGTTTTGATACCTTTCTCAAGAATATTTGCATGAAAGTGAATGCAGTAGCCTCAGTCAGAGTTAGCTGTCTAATCCTATTTTCCATGCTGATAACTATTATATTATGTACATATCCATTATATACATATATATATATATATATATATATATATATATATATATATATATATATATATATATATATATATATACCTGCATATTCTTTTCATTTAGCACATCCTTTTTCATTTAGATTATTTTTTCAAAAGTTTCATATCTTCTCAGTTTCATATTTGAAACATAAACAAAGCAATTTCTAAAGAATTAATGGATTTAGTTTTATTCCAACATTTTTATTACTTCAAATGCTATTATAATGGATACTCTGCATTTGAAAGAGATAATTTTATTGTATCACATCTATTAGCCCGCACATTCAAGCATTTTGGATACAAAACTGAACAGATAGGAAGCCTTTTGGAAAATAATCTGAGTAAAGCTTCTTTCATTGAAAAGGGAAAAAGACCCTTGCTTACTGCATCTCTCTCTCTCTCTCTCTGTCTCTCTCCATATATATATATATATATATATATATATATATACTGTTTAGAGAGCAGCCATATTGACCACACAGTTATACAACTTCCAATTCATGAAGCCTGTATAGGTATAGGCCCCATATCAATCAGTTGGATGTCTTCCACAAAAGTTGTCTCCACACAATCTGTAACTCTACTTTTGATAATAAGGGGTTCAATGCTGATCATCTTGCAAAATGCAATATTGGTGGAACTGAGACTTTCCAGATGCAGTCACAATTTAACTGGGCTGGTCATGTTGCAAGGATGAGTGATGACAGAATAAATTAGATCCTCATGTATAGCTAGTTGGAGAGTGGACAAAGGAGTGTTAATGGCCATGGGTCAGGTATAAAGACAAGCTCAAGTGTAACATCTTAACTGTCAATGTGCCTCATACTAACTTTGAGCAAGTTGCCCTGGATAGAAATAACTGTAGGTATTTATGCCAGACTGGTATCTGAAATCAGTTGTATTGACTGGTTAAGAGATGAAAGACAATAGCAAAAGCATCATAAAGTATTTCTGTGTCTATGTCCCAAAATCTTCACTGTTGCACAATATGTGGACTTGTATGCAGGTCACTAGTGGGACTGAAGTGTCACATAAGGGACAAACATAAAAACTGAATGAGATTGTCAGATTCTCATAAGTCAAAATCAACAGGATAATTAATTAATATTATCTATCTATCTCTCTATATATACATACATACATATATATATATATATACATATACATACATATATATATATATATATATATATATATATATATATATATATATATATATATATATATATATATGCACATATTTAAATTGTGTTTATTTAGGCAGCATTTTTTCCTTGATGCATGTTTCATTAAAAATATAGACAAGTTTTGTCTATTTATTTTATGTAAATTCTTTTCATGTCGTCTGATAAGCTTAATAACATTATCATTAAACGAAGAAAGAAAATCACAATATTGATACATATTTTTAATCCTATCTAAGCTTTCAGCTTACATAAGCCATTATCAAAGATGACAATTACATCACAATATATTAAACAATACACGGACAAAACAATAATGATAGTCTGTTTTTGTTGTATGAAAGATTTCAAAGCAACGACAAATACATGTATACAAGATGTGGAAGTGAAAATCCCACTGTAGCTCATGACATTACACATGACCACATGAGAGTGAAAACGAGAAGTATTAAGTATCGGAAGCTTTTGGTATAAACCATTGGCTTCTGTTATCAATTATAGGCATTTAAGAATATTTATAGAGATTTCATAGTTTATTTTGTTCAGGTTAGGTTTCAACTGTTTTATGTATATAGCTTCAAGAATTTTTAGTTTTTGTTTTTAGTGATATCACTTAAGGATGAAACTGTCATCCAACAGTTAAGGTTTAATATTGAAATTAGACTTGAATGCAGATGACCAGTTTCGATAGTAATTTCTGTGTCACAACGGAATCATATTTTTAAAAAATAATTATAAATTTAGGCTCTACTTCTGTATTGACACTGTTTTTTAAAAATATAAACAAAAATACTAAAGAATTTCTGATCATCAATCTAACAGTTATTTCCTATTATATCCACGCACAAACACACACACACAGACATACATACATACATATATATATATATATATATATATATATATATAGTGACCTTCGCTGCTTAGGCCATGGAGAACAATGCAGCAATCAAGGTTTATAATCTACCTGTGCATCCTTTTCATTTAGATTATTTTTTCAAAAGTTTCATATCTTCTCAGTTTCATATTTGAAACATAAACAAAGCAATTTCTAAAGAATTAATGGATTTAGTTTTAGTCCAACATTTTTATTACTTCAAATGCTATTATAATGGATACTCTGCATTTGAAAGAGATAATTTTATTGGATCACATCTATTGGCCTGCACATTCGAGCATTTTGGATACAAAACTCAACAGATAGGAAGCCTTTTGGAAAAGTGAAGAGAATCTGCTTCTTTTATTGAAAAGGAAAAAAAAGACTCTTGCTTACTGCATATCTCTCTCTCTCTCTCTCTCTCTCTATATATATATATATATATATATATATATATATATATATATATGTGAAAATATTGTAGAAAATAGGAAAGAAACAGGTTTGGTAAATAATCCAAAGTTCCTTAGTATTTTTGTTATTATTTTTTAAAAATAGTGCTCGATACGAAAGTAGAGCATAAATATAATTATTTATTTAAAAATATGATTCCAACTCGCTACATAAGAGGTCTCGTGTTTCAAAACAAGAATTGGAATTCCAAAAAAAATTTCACTTGAAGATGGAACAGGGCCTACTTTAACTCAAGTTAATTCAAATATTATTTTGAAGTTTTCGGCTCTTGTTTTGAAACACGAGACCTCTTATGTAGCGAGTTGGAATCATATTTTTAAATAAATAATTATGTATGTATAATTATTTATTTAAAAATATGATTATATATATATATATATATATATAGACACACACACACACACACACACACACTACAGGACAAAAGTTTGGAGGACACTCTGCATTTCTTTAAGTGATCTTAAAATGAGATATTTTTGTATTTTTTGTATTTTTCAAATAAAAGATAAAATTTCAGTAACTATAGTGAATTTGCTTTTATTTTGAAAGAAATAAACACTTAACTATAAAAAAATTATCATACAACAGAACCCTGTTTTGGGGGGCAATAAAAACACCACTAGCCTTACTGCTTTACAAATTCTTGGTATTCTTTCCAAGAGTTTTTGAAAAAGGAGTAGATGGCAGAGCTTCCCAGGTATTCTTCATGCATGAAAAAAGCTCACACTCACTCTTTGTGCATTCTCTTTAAATTCTCCTATCCAATTCATCCCATACTTATTCAGTGGGAGAGAGGTCTGAAGATGAGACAGCCAAATCATAATTTCTTATATTTGCTTCCTTTTTATTGACTCAAGGCAATTTTGACATAATTTAAAAGAGTGTTTTGGATTATTGTCTTCTTGAAAGGTGATTTTTTTTCCAATTATGTGTAAACCAAATTGTACATGCTATATTGTCTTTGCAACATTGAATGACATTGTTCATTTCCATAATTTTCTTGACCTGACTCAAATCTCTCACCCTCTCTTTCCCCCAACAGCATACCAGATCTACCACCATGCTGTTGGAACCGCACAGTCGTCATTCAGTTTTTCTCCTGGTTGTCTTCTCACATACACTTGTCTCTTACTACCAAAAGGTTCAAATTGGAATTCATCTGTCCACAATACATTTTGCCACTCTTTCAATGACCAGTTCTTATATGCTTTTTTTGGCCATAACTGTCTTTTCAGATCATTAACCTTCTCCAACAAGAGTTTGTTGATGGCTGTGCACCCACTGAACCATGCTGATTTAAGTTGATTTTTCACAATTGAGAGCAACACTGGTTGCTGACCAGAGGAATTATATTCAGATGTCAACTCTGGAGCAGTTTTCCTTCTATATTCATTTGCTCTCAATAATCAAGTGTTTATCTTCAGCAGCAGTTGTCACTTTTAGTGCTCCAGCTCTTTTTTCTGTCAAAATTTGCACCTGTTTCTAATTTCCTTTGTAATGAATATTACACACCATGTCCAGAAATCTTTAACTTCTTGGCAATTTGTCTTTGAGAGTAGCCTTCTTTCAATTTGTACCCTCACCTCAATAATTAGCTGCTTTCATTTTGTGCAAATTACTTCAAAATTAAAAAATAGATTAAAGAAAACTCTGAAGATACTGTTGTAAGGGCACAAGCTTTTTTTCTTTAATCAGTGACAGCTGCATATGTTTTGTCTACAATATTAGCACAGAATTAATATTTAGAACCTGTATTAATATGTAACCTTTGAAAAGTTTTAAATTTTGTCAATCTCAAAAAGTCTACTTAAGAATTAATGATCAAAAAGAAAATATAATCTTTCTCATACAAAATATTCATAATATAGCAAAATGTACTGTGTCCAGATGAATCCAAATTTGTACTTTTTGGTAGTAAGAGGAGCCTTGATAATAAAAGCAAATACACTGTAGTTACTGAAATTTTATCTTTTACTTTTAAAAAATATCTCATTTAAAGGTATTAATAATCAAAAAGGAGATATGTTTCTCATAAAAAATATTCATCATTTAGTAAAATGTACTGCACACAGACAAATTCACATTTGGACTTTTTGGTAGTAAGAGGTGCCTTGAGAAAAGCTCAAAAATAAAAGGAAATATACTGTAGTTACTGAAATTTTATATTTTACTTTTAAAACATAAAAAATATCCTATTTTAATGTACTTTTTGCTTCTAGTATATATATATATATATATATATATATATATATATATATATATATATAATTATTTATTTAAAAAAAAAATTTATAACATAAATATGTTATAAAATCACTACAAAAATAGCCATTTTGTTTCAACACCCTCGGTGTCTTATCAAGTGATGACGTTGAATGTAAAAAAAAATTTTTTTATTTTTATTTTTTTTACATTCAACGTCATCACTTGATAAGACACCGAGGGTGTTGAAACAAAATGGCTATTTTTGTAGTGATTTTATAACATATTTATGTTATAAATTTTTTTTTTTTAAATAAATAATTATATCTGCTCTACTTTGTGCTGAGCACTCTTTTAAGAATAGTAATTGTTGGTTATTGGAATTCATTCCATATACACCAATCATATACTTGGGTATATATATATATATATATATATATATATATATATATATATATATATATATATATATATATATATATATATATATATCCAATACAATGAGAACAAAAATAATATATAAATTCTAACATTCACAACATTAATTCAAAAGAAGGCTTGATACTGATAGTAAAGCAATAATTATTTGTTATAATTTTTTTTATTTTGATTCTCACCAGCTGAAATGCAATTGAAATTTACTGAAACCAAGTTGCATCTTTGTAGTGAGAAAACTGTTTTTGTCCATATAATAAAATTATAATATATATATATATATATATATATATATATATATATATATATATATATGAAGAAAAATATATGGAAAAAACAAACAAAAATCCTTATATGGAATTATTCTGTTTTAATGTTGATATGTCAACGTCGGACATTTCGGTCTAATAAACCATGTTCAGGACATATTCATAAGATATAATTAACATTATCAATTGAACAAGACAAAGACAATGGACATAAGAACAAGACTTGACATATTAACATTAAAGCAGCATAATTGCATATAAGGATTTTGTTTGTTTTTTCCGGATATTTTTCTTCATACTGTCGGATCTATACCCATATATTTGCTTATATATATATATATATATATATATATATATATATATATATATATATATATATAATTATCAAGTTAACTCTGAGAAATTCTTCATATATATATATATATATATATATATAATTTTTATTTCATGAGAGCCCTAAAAAACAACAGCTCTCAATCTTCAAGACCTACTAACAAAAATTTTGTTTATAGGTCTCAAAGATTGATAGCTGTATTTTTTCTTAGGTCTCTCATGAAATAAACATTATTAACTATGGGATTTTCAGTGTTTGGTATTCTTTATTCTATATATATATATAATGTGTGTGTGTGTGTTTTTGTGTGTGTCCTTATTTTGATCATAATCCTTTCATATTCACAAATATTTTTCTGTATATTACAGTTAAATGGGGCAATAATTGTGCTGTAACAGTGAGAATCACTTTTATTACCCAAGTACTTTCCATCTCTTTCTGAGATCATCATCAAGGTTGTGGCTGGTAAAGCAAAATTTATGTGTAGCTATCCATTACTGAATTTTTATTCTGCATTTAAATGCTATGGCTGACAGTTATGCATTAGAATGTGAATAGATATCCATTATGGAATTTTTTCTTTTATGTTTGAATGTTATGGTTGAATGTGAATTAAAATGTGACAAAAACAAAAAAAAAAAAACTGTTTTCACATTTTAATGCATGCTCAAGCATAACATTCAACATAAAAGACAAAATTCCATCATAGATAAATATTCATGTTTAAATGAATACTAAAGCATCTTAATGAAGAAAATATCCCTTCCAGCAGGGTTAAATCTTTTTTCTTGTAGGGAAAGCAACCATAAAGTTTAGCATGCTTTTAGACAGCTCACCCACAGATGACTTTCATAGTCCAGCAAAGTTAAAATGCCCTATTTCAGAAATATAGATTGATAAGATAGACGTAATATTTAACTGTTTAATGTCAAAATAAAAATGGGGCATCTATTTTAATATATCTCAATAAAGAAAATGTGCTCGCCATCAGAGATTGAACCTGCATACCCACTATGTAAGAGAAAGCACCGTTAGTGAAAAAGCATACAAGATCAAAAGTCTTTTCTTCATGAATAATTAGTTGTCAGGATGATATGCTTCTCGTTACAATTGGTTCCTCCAAAAAAGAAATTACTTATAACTCAAACTAATATATATATATCTTACTAAATTTGCTTAACAGTAAATTTCATTTTTTCTTGGTATTATTTTTAACACAAGAAATACATATGAAGATCTCGAGGGATGATCAAAACTTATTAGGTTGGTGCAAAAATAATGACGGTTTTTGACGTTAAATAATACGTCAAAAACCGTCATTATTTTTGCACCAACCTAATAGTTATTTTGTTGATGAAGTCATCCTTATTAATATGTTAATGCTAAGAATGTTTTAGACAGATTCTAATGAAATTATTTATTATCTTTGGAATATTTTTTTCTGATAGTCATAAATTTTTTTTTTTTTATTTTGGCGCCATATTTGCTGCTTTTTCACGAAAAACTTTTAAGATAAACAGATATATCTCAAAGATAGTTCATTATTTTAAGATAATCTAAATTTGGAAATATAATCAAAGCATCAAAGAACTTGGATTTTCATCCAAATATTTCATCATACGATAATAATTAGCATTTTGGAAGATCTTCCATTTTGGCCTAAGCTTTTCTATCCTTCTTTACGATAACATTACCAACCAGAAAGCCATATTTGTTACTAATGCTTTATAACATTATAATCAGAAGAAATAATGTTAAAAATATGTATTGAAAAGAAAAACTTCTTCAGTATAATGGGAATTAGAAAGAAATAAGCACATCTCATATGAATTATAGAAAATCAAAAACACCTACTGTTTTTAATACACATTTTCTAGTCTTTAGATCATGGGTGGTGCGGTTGAAGTATCATTTGATGCCAAGGGTTTTACAATTAGAAATAAATGAGTCTCATGATTTGCCTCCAATTTTAAACTCTTTGTATTGTAGATAGACTTTGATCAGAAGATGTGAGCAAGAAAGAAGTCTTAAGGAAAATAGGAACAAGAAGTAAACTTATATTTATAACTAGCAGCATGGCCCGGCATTGCCCATGCTTGATTCAAAAATCGTATGACTCATACAGTAATCGCTATCACTTGATATAATTATTTTTGCCCTTCCTTGCCTTGAAAGGAGTGCCCTTTGCCATGCTAATGTTGCTACATGCTTTACTTCTTGCCTATCTCACACTGCAAATTTTTTCTAAGCTCTATACTAAACATTAAATCTGTTACAAAAAAAGAACTAAACAAAATGAACACAAAACGATCAGCTTTAAAAAAGGACTCGTAACTGGAAAAACCTAATGGAAAAAGAATGTTAACAACAAATACTTTTTCACACCCAACCCAGTTCTGCGGATTCAGAATCAACGTTGAGTTTAAGCACGCGAATGAGCCAATTGGAGTAAAGTGCCATGCAGATTTAAATTTTTCCCACTTCTGACGAATGCGGCTATCGATTTTTTTTTTGGATGCTAGCATGCTAGTTAACATTCGTGTCAGTAAGCTGTTGGCTCTCACACTGGCCAATAGAATCTTCCTGCCTATTCGTGGCAGCCAGCTATAAGTTCTCACTCTGGCCAGTAGAAAATGGCCACAAACTACATGAAAACTGCCGTAGAAGCATGAAAAAATTGATTATTTCCACTATCGATGTGAGTCTTGGCCTTTCCACTAACTTGGAGCATGTGTGTGTAAATTTTGGTGCAAACCTGTCAAAAATTGCAGCCGTACATTCGTTACACACACACACACACACACATATCCTGCCTTTTATAGATAGAGATCAGAAAGAGACAGATTAAATTTCCCAGACATATAATGAGGAAAGACTGTCTAGAGAATTTCACACTCACAGGAGATATTGAAAGCAAGAGAAGCAAAGGGAAACACCAAAGAACCAACTTGAGTTTGTGGGAATCTCTGGTTGGTTTGTTTCTTTAACGGGATATCAACTCCTTATGGGTTATTTAATGTTGAAATTTAATTTTCTTGGAAGTTTTGGTAATTTTTTTACTACTAAAATCTATTGCTGGTATTTTTACTATAAAAATGTATTTTTATACTTTCATAGTGTTTTGATCCCAGTTTGGGAGTTTCACTATTTGCCCATAGATGGGACCCTAACAGGTGCTATCATCCCAGATTAGGGTGGACCTAGGAACAACAGCAATTAAGAGTGAATGGTTGGCAGAACAAAGACAAAAAAGCATAATAAAAAATTACTTTGACAACAAAAGACAGGATGTTGTGGAGAGCCTTAATCACCCACACCCTGAAAGAATTTGGCACATAAAAGAAGAAAAAGAAAGTAAAAATATTGCTTTTCAGTTTTGCATTTTTTAATATTATTCCTTCAATGATTTATACACTTTTGTTCGGTGGCACCATGTGGACGACTAATGGGTGGGCTTCAGACCTTTCATTTTTTTGCTGGGAAAAAAACATAAAAGAAAAAATTTGTCTTACTGGCCTCAGTCTATGACAATGCTATTGAGCTGTATCATTTGTCTAAAATCATCACTGCCATCACTTTTCAAAATAAATAATAAAACTTCATTTTCCTTTATTTTCTGAAACATTAGCTTCTAAAACTCACTGATAAGTCATACGTAAAAAATGTCTGCCATCCAATCCCAGAAAATAAGTATAAATGTGTATTTACGATCAATTTAAAAAATGCTTCTAGTCGGATAATAGATGAAAAAATATTCTTTTTAGGAAAAGAGAAGATAAAAAAATAGAATCGAGAATCTTTAAAACTTCAAATCTGACTTAGCTCTCCATCACTTTTAACATCTGATTTAGCAACCACCCTCCATACCAGATTTACTCACTTCACTTTTAACATCTGACATAGACGCCCCCCACCACACACCCGACTATTTATTTCATGCAGCCTGTATTCTATTTTTTTTTTTTCTTAAAGGGTTACAGTATAAATCATGTTTTCATTGACTTATAGGGATGACAGTTTGGGAATTTGGCTTTTTATTTAGATTATTTTTTTAAAATCTGTCTCTTTTTCTTTCCAACATCATTATTATTCATTAGAATTCTTTGCTTTTCTTTTTCTTTTCTTTTTCTTTTTCTCTACCTTTTGTTTTTCTTAAACATTTCTTTTTATTTGTTTTTTCTTTTTCTTTAACTTTTCATTTTCTTTTTTCTTTTCCTTTTATTTTTCATTTTTCTTTGCTTTTTCTTTTCTTTATCATTTACTTTTCTTTTCCTTTTTCTTTGCCTTTTCTTTTTACTTTTTTCATTGATTTTTTTTTTATTTGCCATTTCTTTTTTTCTTTAATTTTTCTTTTTTGTTTTTCTTTACTTTTTCTTTATTTATTTGCCTTTTCTTTTTCTTTGTTTTTTTTCTTTTCCTTTACATATTTTTTTTATCTTGGTCTTAATTTCTCTTTCTACATTCTAAGAATTCTTTTTCTCTCTGTCCTTCTTTTTCAAACATTTTCCTTTTTTCTTTCATTTTTTTTTTCTTATATTCTCATAATATTTCTCCATTTCCACTTTTTTGTCTCCTTTTCCTCTTATAAACCATTATCAACATGTACTTATCGGTATTTATTTGTGGCTCTGTACTATAAGCATATAAAGACCAATTGCCTCTTGTCTTACAATTCTAGGACTGCCACCACCAATGCTTCTTGCTAACCTTATCAATTCGTTTTGCCTCGTTAATCACTAATTATCTAATTGCCAGTGACGCCCTTCAGTAACTAATACTCAAGACATGTATTCACTTCATGATAATGAGGTCTCACTCATATTCTCTTTCTTTTCTTTCTTTCTTGATCACATTTGTGTCCTATTCATCTTGATTGGCTTTTCTTCTTTCTTTTACTTTCAATGTACGTGCCTTTTTTTCAGAATTATTTCTCCTTCCATTTTAAATATAACAGCAATGGTGCCTTTAAATTCTTTCCCAAGTCATATTTATCTTTCTCTCTGTTTAACTCTCTCGCCTCTATTCACCTTTTTCTGTGAATATCTCAACGGGATCCCTTTTTGATTTTCATCTGACTTGCTTTTCTAAATTTTCCCTCCTTAATCATTTTATCATCAATTTTTAAAAAATTTTTGTCTTTGTATAATCCCCTTTCATCTCCTCAAAGTACCTGCTCTCTAAAAGACTTCCTTTTCTTTGTTGCTGCTAACTTATTTTTCCTGTTTATAACTTTAAGTATTTTTACGTCTTTCTTTCTTCATTTGCTGCCTTTATTTTTGCTTAGATTTTCTGTTTGACTTTCTTACAGATTTATTCTTGGCTTTTCTGTCATTTTTCAGTTGGTGGCATTTGAGCTGGGGATTTCATTTCATAAGTGAAGGAAATTTATCACATACCTACATAGTCTGAAAGGTGACATATCAATGTTTTTCTATATGACCTGTATGTGGATTGTGATTTTTAAATGCTTTTGTTAGAGATGAAAATGGAGGGAAATGAGATTTATTTCCATCATTTGATGTTTTATTTCTTGAGGGGAAAAATCATTGTACAAACAAACAGAAAAAAAAATATGTGCCATTTATGGATATGGTACCATAGCTGAGAGTACCATTCCTAAGTGGTTTGCTAGGTTCAGAAGTGAAAAATTTGGTCTGGAAGACTAAGAATATTTTGGTAGGCTTGCAGTCATTGATGATAACCAAATTCAAACACAAATTAAAAATAATCCAGGTCACATGATACAAAACACCACAGAGATAATCTATTTATCTCATATGATCATTGTGAGGCATCTGAATATATTTGGTGCATTGCTACAATATTTGGGTGTCTTGTGATTTAATAAAAATTATTAATAGACCATTTTCATCTGTGATTCTCAAACACAACAAAAATAACCCATTTTTGAAAAGAACAATCAAAAGAGATGAAAAGTTGATAATTTACAACAATGTAGAGTGAAAGTGGTTCTGTGGATAAAAGAAAGTAATTACCATTAAGCACATGAAAATCCAGTTTTGCATTCAAAGAAGTTGGTGCTGTGCTTCTGCTGGGAATTGAAATATGTTGTATATTACAAGCTTGTTCTGTGAAATTCATACAAATACTCTTCTCAGTTGTACCAATTACAGGTGGTAAGTGATGAAAAGCATATAGAATTGGCCAACTGAAATAGTATCAACTTCTATGATGACAATGCCAACCATTGTCTGAATGTACTACAACACACAGCATGCTCATGTGACCTTGCATTTTTTTATTATCATTTATTTTGATTCCTGCAAACATTCCTTAATGAAAATAACACCAATTCCCTGAAAGCCTGTAAAAAACACTTAAACTAGTTCAGCCCCAAGAAAGATGCCAAATTCTGGAAGAAGGGAATCGTGCAAGTTGCTTTAAACGAGGGTGAAACACAGGAGAACAAAATGGCCCATATGTGTGGTTGAATAAATTAATGTACAAATATTAAAACATTGTCTTTGAAATTATTTCAGAAATATTATGAATTCTTGTTCTCATTCATCATTTCTGTATTTATTTTTTAAAATAAATACAGAAATGATCTCTTTATCTTTTATTTTTCCGGAGCCCAAAATGCAATTTGCAGTTTGGGATGCTAAAATCAAGCAGGTGTGTAAGTTTAAAAATCTGGGAAGTGTTTTGACAGAGGATGGTGTATGTGTGACACTGAGATCTGTAGATGTATTGGGATGGCCAAGGACACATTCCAAAAGCTGAGCAGAGTATTCCAAGACAGGAGGATTTCTTTGGTAATAAAGGAAAGGGAATTCTTCTGTCCTCCTTTATGGCAGTGAATGTTGGATGGTCTCCTCAAAGATGTAGAAGAGACTCGAGACGATGTGATGTGGTTCTACAGAAGGATGCTGAGGATATCATGGACTGAGCGTGTGGGCAACAATGAGGATGCAAAAAAGGAGGAGGCTTATACTTAATATTAGGAAGAGTCAGCTGAAGTTTCTGAGACACATAATAAGGAAGGAGGGCCTGGAGAATCTGATACTCACGGGTTGAACAGAGGGAAAGAGAGACAAGGGAAAACAATGCATGACATAACTAGTGGGCTTAAGCGAGTGAACGTCAGGACATGTTTTGGGGGAGGTGACAGAGGGATGGAGCTTGTTAAGAACTGCAAGAGATAGAGGGACGTGGAGGGCCATGATCACCTACATCCTGAAAAGACACAGCACATAAAAAGGAAAGAAGCACAAATCATGAGGCACTTTTTTTTGGTTCTACTTGACTTGCACGTATGGATTACAAAAGCCAAGAAAATTTATATCAAAATTCATTATGTGCAACACAAGATTGGAATGAACTATGAAATATTAATAGAATTCTTTACACTTTACTATTTTACACTTGTATATTCTTCAAACAAATATGGATCTGAATGGTACAAAATGAATGTAGCCATTAACCAAAGGTAGATAATAAAAAAAAAAGAAAATATTTCTTTGTTGACCAGCTAAAAATTGTTATATTTTGGCTGGCAAGTTTCACTTATCCAGAACAATGAAAAAAAAATGAAATAGAAGTCCAATTTCCTGGAGAATTGCAAATGGTATCTGGAGCTGTATTTGCTGGGGAAAAAAAACAATATATGAGGTTGGAATATTAAAGATGAAAGATGAAAGAAGATAGTGATACCAAATATTCAATGAAGCTAAGGCTGGAAATGGAAAAAAAATGATTACTTCAGTCACTTTCCCATGGCCATAACATAGCTTCCCTGTGTTTTTTCTATAAATACTTTCATGGTAATTGCTCTGATGAATCTTCCTCTATGGTACCTAGACTGAATTTAAGCCCAATACTAGATCGATGGCAAGGTCTTATCATTTTACAATCAAAATGGCTGCTAGATGTAGCCATAAATTCTATACTGATAGTTTCTTCTATTACACTTCTCACTTGTGGAACTCTCTTTCCACTTCTTGCTTCTCAGTCAACATTGATCTTCAAAAATTTAAATGAAAAGTCAATTATTTTCTGTTTTCTTAATTATTGTTCTTTTATTGTTCTTGTTCTATATATGAAATGTATTACAGAAGTTTTGAGATTTTTTTTTTAGGAGAGACAGTTACAACTGCCTTAATTTATGGTAATTTTAGTATATCATTACTCTATGTCTAATAAGCTGACCTACCAACTTTTATTATTCCAGATTGGAAGGTATGGCTGTAACAGTTCTTTGAACACATCCTACTAGATAGACAGTGCTTTTCACAGCTGTTGAGTTTGCAGAATTCAGTTGGGATATGAAGACAATTTGGATGTTCATGATGCAATAAAGTTTTGTGTTGACAGAGATGGGCATCAAAACTGTTTGTCAGCTTCTCTACA
>OZ010598.1:93393770-93418770 GCA_963932145.1 Acanthosepion lycidas | reverse complement strand
TGTAATAGATACTTTGCAGTTGTTGTTTCACAGTCACTAGTTTGTAATAATGCATGTTATCAAAGAATCATTGATTTCAAGAAGTGTCATAGGGACACTTTGCAGTTTGTACAGTGGTGGCAAAAAATGATCATTTGTTCTGATAAATAATTCCCTTGACAAATGACTTATTTGTTTAAAAATTTTTTCTAATATTTTATTAAAATGAAATTGTTGAAATTGCCAGTTTTTTTTAATAATAATTATATCAGATAAATAGTTGAATTAAAAGAATATCATATTAAAAAGAAAGCATTTTTTTAAAGTTCAACAATATTTGAATTAAGATTATACATAGAAATTTGGATATTTTTAAATTAAGTAATTTTTTAGCGATATAAAGATTAAAAATGTTCACTATACGGCATCACTCTGCTTTGCCGTTGGGCACTTGATTTTAAAACTGATACAATTTTGCGGATCTGATTTTACTAGAATTGCTAATCTGACACTTAAGCAATTAAAAGAAATCATTATTCAGTCATAGACTTACTACATAACAGGTGTGAATAATGGAAAAGATTAAAATGATAAGAAATGCATTAAACAAAGGATAGGATATTTATTTACATAATAGAGTAATTGTAATATATATATCTATATATATATATATATATATATATATATATGTGTGTGTGTGTGTGTGAAAAGTGTGTGTATATAAATATAAATAAATATATATATATGTGTATAATTATTTATATATTATATGTGCGGTACTTATTAGAAAGCGCTCAATATCAGAGATAGAGCTAACATATATGGTTGGATAGATGTGAGCTTGTGACCCTGGGTTTCACACTATATATATATATATATATATATATATGTATTTACAAATGATATGCTTCTCAGGTAATCAGTTTGGTGACTGTGAATCCTACCTTTTTATAGCTTTAGAGATTCACACACATGTACAAAAGGAACATCCTTGAGATATTTAAACTGATTTAATACATTTTTTCAATCATTTTACACAAAGCAAGGCATTTATACCACAAAGAAGAGGTTGCTGGAAATGAAAGTGAATGATAAAAGTTTAGTGAGGAGAAAGGACAATAAAAGAACAGGATTCAGAAAAACAGAAGATTGTGATTGACGTTGCATTTTAAATTTTTGAAGATCGTAGGTGTTAGTAAAGCAAGAAACTGAAAGAGGTGAGAATTACAAAAAATTGGAAAGAAACTGGAAGAGGTGAGAATTACAAAAAACGAAAATATTAAAATAGGACTTACAGTTACATCTAGCAGTAAAATGATGAGACCTAATCGCCAATCTAGTAGTATGCTTAAATTCCTGTCTGTCGAGATGCCAAGAAAGAGAGCTCATCAGGACAATTGCCATGAAAATATTTATAGAAAATACTGAGGGAGGCCACATCAAGGCAACTCAGTTTCAGATGCAATGTCAGGACTGGTTATACTACAGACCCTCTATTTGAATTTTGCTGAGGACCTCAAGATATATAGCAGCAGAAGCAGACCAGATATGGCAGCAATATTCAGTGCAAAGAAAAATGGTAGAATTATAAATGTATAAGATGAATTCTGACAAGAAAAACTTTCTAGTATGATAGTTATTTTCCAAGCGTAGCTTAGATGTGGCACAAGGCCGAAAGTATGGGGCATCTAGTGAGGATCGAACTCACTTTTCAGTTGTAACTGATCTAGCGAGACAAGCTTGCTAACCATTACACCACGCCGAGGTGCCCAAACTTTCTAGTATGATATGGTGAACCAACTTTCCTCACAATTGGCGTAACAATTGATTCGATATAATCACTCCAATTTATGTCAATGGAAAACATAAAATCAAGAAGGAGTAATGAGTTTTTGTTTTTTTGGAGGTTAGTATCAGCCATGATAATTAAAGGATAGCAGTTTTGTTTTGCAGCAGACATTAAAATTTACAAGCCATTCATTGCCCCAGTTAACAACTGATTGGAGGTGATTGTTATGAGCAATTGTCAGTTTTATTTTATCAAACCTATCAAACTTACTATTAAGACAGGAGTAAATAGTTGTAGAATCAGTATAAATACCTATTTGGGATCTGGTGACATTGGGAAGGACACTTTTGAACATATGATTCCTTCAGTTCAGTTTCTCTTCTTCTTGTCTTTATTGCAATGTTTCATTTATTCTTCTACCTGCCTCAAAGATAGAATTTTCACAAGCCTTTCTGAAATTTCTCTAATTTGATCTACAGCATGATAATTGTTCTTATTTTTGGACTGCCATCTTTAAAGCTCTTCCTTGGGAATTTCAAGACTTTTAACTATCACCTCATTCATAGAATGCCACTCTGCCTTGTTACTAAATTGGTGTGTCTTTTTGCACTACCTGACTCAAGGATGGAACTCACAACGTCAAGAGAAACAGACCAGCTTTATTTACACTCAACCCATTCAGCCTTGTTGAAAAAGCTATTCAAACAATGGTTTCTTTAGAATCTGAAGCAATCTTCTTACAATAAACTTTTATAGACATTCCTACAATAAGCAATAAATCATTGTAAGAGATTCTTGTTCTTATTAATTATCCAGAACAGAAAGAAAACCTCCCAAACTTTGAATTACTGAGATTCTCATCATTTGGGCTTCGTTATATCAAATATCCTGTAAATTTTATTACTTTTCTTAAGCATGAAGACTCAGTTGAGGGAAAATGTTCTTGCATGAATTTCAAGTATGGAAATTGTTATTCGGTACCTTCTTTTGATCTTAGTACAAAAGTCTTTCTTGTGTACTGATTATAATGGTAATGAAGCCATCCTGAGTAACTGTCACCTTTCTGACAGATGAGATAAAGAATCTCAATTAATAGCCAAAAATGTTCATTGGCAGTTTTCTTTATTCAACAGAATTCTGAACCGTCATAAAAAAATCATTAACAAGATATCTTTCATGATATTTGACAAAGGAAAGAATGGATTCATGCCTTTCCTAAATATATTATAACAATAATAAACACAAAATGCCTCTGCCAGAATGTAAAAGAAAAATAATGATGAACAGTGTTGTAAGTTTACTTCAAACACAATGTTTTATTTCTATGAAGCAGCATATTAATGGTAGATTAGGTATTTCTGTGCAGAAAATATTCAGTATTGATTGACTGAACATTAAGGTAGGTTGAAATTGATAAAACCTTTCCATTAAAACAATATTTCAAGATATACTTTACAAGTCCACGAGCTTTTATCACTCTGCCTTATATTGACAGGAATTTCCTTCCAAATCTTTTGCTTAAGGTTGTGTGAAAAGTTAAAATCTTCAGTATCTGTCTATATTTCTGAGATGAGGTATTATGTACACTATTTACATTATTCAGACTATTGTCGTCATCTTTGTCGCCATATTTATTACAACATTTCAGCTGTCATATGCTCCGGCCTTCTTCAAGGACACAATGCACAGTGGATAAAGGCATTGGTTAGATCCAGTGACAAGACCCAAAGAGTGTGAGTTCAATACCCGGTTAAAGCAGTGAAGAACTTGGAGAGGGGAATTAACAGGAGATAACTGATAACTGACATCCATCAAACATGGCACGTGGAACTAGAACAGTCTACCCCAGTGAGCGAAATAAAGGGTTCAGTTTGACATTACAACCACCTGAAGAAGGCCAGAGTGTACAATGGCCGAAATGTTGTAATAAATATGGCGACAAAGATCAGGACAATAGTCCGAATAATGTAAATACTGTTAAAATCTTGATTATATCATTACTTTCCCTTCTAGTTAAATGTACTGCACATTTTAGTTGTTGTTGGTAGTCTTTAATTGGTTTTTGTTAGTTGGTAAAGCTCTTTGTCATTTTGTAGCTCCAGTCTATAGAGTCTAATGAAGGATTGTATTCTCTAAGATTTTTTTTATTATTCTTTTCACCCCAGGAAACAATTAGGATGCAAGGGGTTACTGAGAGTGAAAAAGATGAACAGGACAATAAAAGAACAGGCTTCAATGGGTCAGAAGATGACAATTGACATTACATTTAAATTTTGAAAAATCATAGTGAACAGGAAAGTAAGAAGTCAGAAGAGAGTTCCAGAAGTGAAAGGTGTGAGAAAAGAAATTATTAGCATACAACATGGTTTCAACTAGCAATTTCAACAGAGTTAAATTATGGGACCTAGCTGCACAATCTAGGAATGGATTTAAATATGTGAAGTCAAGCTACCAATGAGGAAAGCCTATCAAAATAATTACCATGAAAATATTTATAGAAAAGGCAAATAGAACCTACATTATGGTGGTGGGAATGTGACCTAAAATTTTATTAGAATGAACCATTTTGAATTGATCAGTGACATTTTGTTCCCTAAGTTTACTTACACACTGCATATCACCTTATCAGCCACTGTTAATTCTTCCTAATCTTTAGAAAACAAACGAAAAGATTCATGGAAATATTTGCACTGTTAATGTGCAGGATACTTAAAATAATATCTATAAATAATAATAGACAACAAGTCACTCCTATGATGCAGAAACAATTTTTTAAAATTTTATCAGATCTTCCAAATGTCATCTGATTAACCAGATAATGGAAATTCCAAGAAATGTTGTGTTGTAATTAAAATTTCTAATTACAGAATATGTGCAAAGTTTACAAGGATAAATATAAAATTTGAAAAATTGTGTCATTATAATGATAATAATATTATAAAGACACCATTAATATGAATACACGCTCCTATGTTCTGGAACTAGCTGTTAATTTTTTAAAGATTTTATCTTTAATTTGTATTATACATCAACTTGTAAGTTAATTTCATTGACAATTTCTTTGACAATTCTTGTTTTCCATTTCTTTCTTTCAATTTACTTGTTTCTTTTTTAATTAATTCATCAAAATGATTTGAAAGACTAACCAATAAAACATCCAAAGTATTTCATTCAGGTGAAAATTAATTCGTTCAATTTGAATTCACCAATATAATCATCCATTTAAACATTTGAATCCACTAATTAAAATCTTCATTTTAAACATTTGAGTCTACAAATTAAAATCTTCATTTTAAACATTTGAATCCACCCATTAAAATCCTTATTTTAATCATTTGAATATACCCATTAAAATCATCCATTCTAGACATTTGAATCAACCAATTAAAATCCTCATTTTAAACATTTGAATCTACCAATTAAAATCCTCATTTTAAACATTTGAATCTACCAATTAAAATCATCCATTTTAAAAATTCAAAATAATCTTTAAAATAGATGATTTAATTGATGCTAATTCAGAAGCTCCCAAATGCAATGTCATTAGCAGAAAATAAAAACAAGAGAATACTTTGATCTTCTCTCATGCATTTGAAAGATTTTCATTTAGAATATGCATTCTATTTACTATTTATTATTTTAGTTTCAATTCTCGGTTCTCTATTAATGCTCAGTTGAATTATTGATGAACTTAAAACAAACAAGATGTGATATGTTTGACCTGCAAAGTGTCTTATAAAAAACAGTTATTTCCACTTCACTGAAAATAGGTCATAAGCCCATTGTGATCAATCTATTTTAAAGCATGAAGAAAATGTTCTTTTAAACTTGCTTATTGGTAATCAATATTTCATTAACATATCAGAAAACATATTTCTTTAATGCATTTTCTCATCATATTAATCATGCATGAATTTCAATTTTTCAAATAAATGTTGTGGTTTAATTCCACTTCAAAAGTCTTTTGTTTTGATATAAACAAGAATTCTTACTTCCGCACACTGATAATTTGGACACTGATATTTGATTTTTAAAATATGCCATAAAATAATTTTACTGGTCTTTGTACAATAATGTTTTTCTTATGAAATGTCCCACTTCAAATATCTGTTTGAATGAATGATTGATAATACTTCACATTGGTGAATGACAGCATCATCTTCTTTACTTATCTTTTATTTAGGGAGGAATTCTCTTGGAGCAATTGGAAGCATTTTATGTGCTTTCAATTTAATGGACAAATCAACAAATAATGATTCAATGGACATTTTCAAACTGAATTCTTTGTTATTTCAGTCTTTTAAAATCATGAGAATATTTTTAAAAAATGAAAAACGTTTGTTAATATCTATAAAAAAGCAAGTAGACATCTCAGCTGAATTCCAAAGAAGAATTATGGCAACAGATTTGAAATGCTGAAAAAAGATTTTAAACATCTGATACAATAAACATGTGACAAAGATGTCTGAAGAAAGATTCAGTGAGAAATCTAATTTTATGAGAAGCTAAGAAGCTAAGATGTCATAGCCATGCCTCCTGTTCATCCGGTCTTGAAAAAGCTATCTTGTAAGGAATTGGGAATCCTCAAATGAGGAAGATAAAAAAATAAAATGGGAGGATGACATCTGGGTATGGACAAGCATGGACAGGCATGAACCTGGAAGAGAATTCTAGAGCATATGGAGGGAGTAGAATAGTAGAGATGACTTTGATGGTGCCCCAATGACCTCAAGCAAGCTCAAGGGATAAATAAAAGGAAGTGAAGAATAACACCATGACTATTTGCTCACAAAACCATCATTAGCTAGAGAAACGATATAACAGTCTTGTTTTGGAGTTCAACAAGGGCCTTTTCATAAACAAGATTTGTTCAAAACAATCTATCTACTTACTGAATATATAATTCTTCCCATATTACCAAACTTTCACTTTCCTGTCACAAGATACCTTACTTCCTACAGATCCATAAATGTTTTTTTGTATATTCTCTATAACATTATAAGTATGCCTGGCGAATGCCTTTTCATATAGAAATTGTGAAGAAAATATGTGCAGATTTAATTTCATTTTTCTATTTATTCTTTTGTCATTCTGTTTTTACAGAAAAACATTGCTTATGCTATTTTGCATAAATACAATCACATTTATAGAATTTAAATATATTTGTCAAAACTGAGTCTGCAACACACAATGTATCATTTTTTTCTTATTGTCAAGAAATTGCAAAATGTGATGTGTCTGAGGTCTGATGCTATAAAAAGAAAACTACAATACATATCATTTAATCTCTTTCAAAGTCATCCCTTTCTGAAGCTGCACACTTTAACCAGCATCATTTCCATTGATGAAAGCATTCTTGGAACACTTCTTTTCTTTTTTTTTCAGATAGCAACTGTTGCTGCATTCTCTTGGATTTCCTTGACATCTTGAAATCTTTCAAATGGAATTTGATTTTTAGAAAGAGAAAAAAGACACAATAGGTAAGATTTGAGGAATATAATGGTTGTCAGACATGAGGAATGGTGTGCCTAGCCAAAAACTGGTACACAAGTTGTACTGAATGTGCAAATACATTATCATGATGCAGTTGCCACTCACCAAATATATACAATTCTGTCCTTTTCTGATGAACATCTCAGAATTACCACAGCACATCTCGGCTGTACTCATGATGTAGTCAGAGAAAACTGTCAGTAGGATCTTCACATTACTTTGAGACATTTTATATTTTTCTCAGTCTTGTAAAGATTAGAATCTTCCACTTCAAAGACTGAGCCGTGGTTTTGGGGTCTCATAGGGGTTCTCATAGGAGGTCATAGATATAAGCCCTCAATTTGTTACCTGTTATTACTGCTTTCAAAATATTTTACGTGTGGTGAGACAATCACAGTCTACTTTTCCTTCCAATCCCTGCTATAAACAACAGAAGTGAGCAAGAACATTATAACAGTTTGCATGTCCAACAGTGTTCAGAGTCATTCGTTGCTAAGCGGCTTCACTTTGTGTATTTTAGCCTCATTACCATAACAACAGTCCCAGGACCCTGTATATGCATATATACATATATATTTTAAGTCATTTTTATGTGTATACATTCTTTTTTATGGATATAAATATTTAAGTAAATGCTCTGTTTATAATAAACTGTATTAACATTTACTGGCTTGACTGTCTGAGAAATTTTTATAAAAATATGCATCCTCTGACAGGAATCGAACCTGTACCCTTCACAGAACTGTCATATAGCTTGACATGCTTTATCAATTTAGCTACAGAGAAGCTTTTCAGTTAGCAATGTCGATTTTACTGTTTTTAAATTACAATTCTCCATGATTTTCTCTCACACTTTCATATCTGCTCAAAGCATATCCAAATGTAAACAGATGACATCACACATTATTAAATGGACAAAGTCTGACAATTATTTAAAGACATTTTTATGTCTATACATTCTTTTTTATATATGTAAATACACATATTGAGTATTTGAACAGCAATCTCTCTTTTATACAAGTTTCATTAAAAATGACTGACAAAGTACTGTAGTTAAGTTATTTATTTAATTTTTCTTGTGTTTTCAATAATATCAACTATGAACATGGCCACAATGTGCTGACCATGTTTGGAAAATAAAACATTCCTATAACTCTAGATAAATAAATAAAAAAATCCATAGATTCAGTTAAAAGTCAAAATTAAAATCATCCTTGATAATGGTAAAAAGTATAGCTGAAAACGCTCAGACAATCAAAACATTTGGACAATTTCTTCATAATTTATATCCAGTAAAGAAGACAAGAAAAATTAAATGGAAAACTTAACTGTAGTACCTTGTTAGTTGTTTTTCAGGAAACTTATACATATATATATATATATATATATATATATATATATATATATATATATATTATGAACTGTTACATTGGAATATGCAAGTTTACCATAACAAAAATGCATATTTGTTTCAATGTCTAATTTAGAGAAATGAAGAAATCAAAAATATATATATATACCATGTTGTGTCAAGAGATTTTTCAGATTTTCCCTGATGATTTTCGTCAACTTGTATCTCCATATTATATCATTAATTTGATACAACTTGTTCAATTATTGGTAAATTGTTTATTCTTTATTTTCATCTATGACATATAAACATTCATTGATTCTTCTTTATTTTACAACTTTGATAATGTGTGCTGAAAAAACACCATCAATTGACATCATCATAAGCTCAGTCTTTTGAACAGATACTGTTGAAAAGTTCCTCATGAAACAACCAATGACCAAACACAATGACATGTAAACATTTTCAAATGACTGCTGGCAAACATTCAGAATGCCTGTTTTTGTTGTTGAATTGTAACTGGGGTTGAAAAATGAATCTATTTTCCACATCTTAATAAGAGAAATCAATGGTTTAATTCTGGCAAAGCTTCAGAACCTGTTGACAAACAAGAGTAGTTTGAATGGAAGCTCAGGTTGGGTATTTGGTGGAATTTTGAGACGTTGTTTCACTTTGAAGACGTGTTCCATTTTGGTCATGCTATGAATATTAACCTTTATTCTCAATAACTGGAGTAAATGTATGATGCATTGAAAGCCCACTGCCCAGCATTGATCACAAAAAAACATGCATTCCTGCAACATGACAATGCCCCAGTACACACTCCAATGTGACCAAGTGCAAACTTGAAGAACTTGAGGGTCTGGAAGTGCTGTATCAACCTGTCTACAGACCAGACATTGTACCATCAGATTTTGCCACCTTTTTCAAGCACATTTCTTGTGCAAACGAATATTGAACAATGTAGATGAATTTGAAAAGGGAGTTTTTTGCCTCTAAAGCAGCCAAATGATATAAGTGTGGAATTGGGCTTCTGGGCCAAAGATGGTAACAGAGAATGGAATAGGATGAGATATATTTGGATGAAGAAATACATTTCATATGTAATTTGTTTGAACTATGAATAAAAGCATGAAATACAACAAACTTTTGACCCAATCTCAATTGATATATATCTATATATCTATATATATATATATATATATATATATATATATATATATATATATCTATATATATATATATATATATATATATATATATATATATATATATATATATATACAGTAGCGTCCAAAACTAAGGGACAAAATTTTAAAACCTAATATTTGTTAGAAATAACAACTGTGAAAAGCTGAAATTTTGACAACTGGTAGTCGTTATCATCCATAATAACATACTAAAATTTGAATCATTTGCAAAGGATAGAAAAAAAATTATAACAATTATTTATTTATTTTCAAATTTGGAATGTCCAAAAGTAAGGGACAAAATTGAGAAAAACAATGTAAACAGTAAAAAAACAATAAAAATACATGTACAATCAATATTTAGTAAATGAGCCCTTGCTCTCAATGACAGCTGCACATCTTTGACTACAAGAACGAATCAGTTCTTGACAATCCTCGATACTAATTTTAGACCATTCTTCTTGAAGCTTCACCCACAAATCCTCTGGGTTAGTGGGATTTCTTTCCATAACTTTCACTCCTAAGGTCTTCCAAAGATTTTCTATTGGATTTAAGTCAGGACTTTGCAGTGGCCAATCCATAATTTCCAAATCTTGCTCGCTAAGGTAACTCATTACCACCTTTGCCTTGTGACATGGGGCATTATCTTGCATAAAGGTAGCCCTATCAAAACCTGAATTCTGTATGATTGGCACAACATGATCTTGAACAATGTTTTTATAGATCTGCGCGTTTACACGAGTTTGTAACCGGACAAGAGGCGTTGTACCTTGGCTAGAAAACATTCCAAATACCATGACGCTTCCGCCCCCAAACTTGACAGTTTTCTTAGTACACTTTGCACTTAATCTTTCACCAATACGTCTCTTTACATTGTTTTTTCCATCATTTCCAAATAAATTAAACTTGCTTTCATCACTGAAAGATACTTTTGCCCAATTTTCATATGTCTAAATTACATACCTGTTTGCAAACTCTAATCTCTTCTTCTTATTCTTTGAACTAACAAGTGGTTTCTTCCCTGGGATTCGATTAAACAGCCCTATTTCTTGCAGTCGTCTACAAACAGTCTGTCTTGACACATTAACACATGAGGTACTATTCATAACCCTTTTAATTTCTGTGCAAGACTTAAAACGGTCCTTTAATGACATACGCTGCATTATTCGATCTTCTCTTGCCGAAGTTTTGCGGGGTCTGCCGGTTTTAAAAGCACTAACTATTTTGCCAGTATCATTGTAGGATTTAACAACCCTGCCTACAACACACTTGGAATGTTTCACTTTCTCTGAAATCTCTCTAATGGTGTGCTTTTCCTTGTGTAGCTTCATAATAGCTTGTCTCACAGAGTAATCAAGTTTTTGGCATTTCGCCATGGTGCCGGCTGATGCAACATTTACAAATGACTAAGTAAGACTTATTCTTTAGAGGAAATCAAAAAATTTGAATATAGCATACTGTTTACATTGTTTTTCTCAATTTTGTCCCTTACTTTTGGACGATCCTATTTTGAAAATAAATAAATAATTGTTATAATTCTTTTTCTATCCTATGCAAATGATTCAAATTTTAGTATGTTATTATGGATGATAACGACTACCAGTTGTCAAAATTTCAGCTTTTCAAAGTTGTTATTTCTAACAAATATTAGGTTTTAAAATTTTGTCCCTTAGTTTTGGATGCTACTGTATATATATATATATATATATATATATATATATATCAATATATATATATCAATATATATATATATATATATATATATATATATATATATACATATATATATATATACATATATATATATATATATATATATATATATATATATATATATATATATATACATATATATATATATACATATATATATATATATATATATATATATATATATATATATATATATATATATATATTACATGAATATGAATAGATTTCATTTAAATATTCATCAAGACCTACTGGACACTATTCATAACATACTTGTTGACAAAACTAATATAATAACATCATCCACATGCAAAAAAAGGCTAAAAATAATGGAAGCCTTATTAATAAAAACAAAAAAAAACAACACTTAATAATATTAACTTTGAACATGGACACAATATCTTGACCGTGTTTTGAAAAAATGAAAACATTTTATAAACATGCATACAACAAACTATTTCTTATTTAGCAGTTAAAATACTTAATCCTTCAAAATGGCTAAAATATATAGCCGAAAGCACTCAGATAAAAAAAAACATTTCGGACAGTTTTTAAATAATTTATTATCTGAAAAGAAAAAATATATTAGATTGCATGAGAAATTGTATAAAAAACTAAATAAAAGCACCTTGTCTGTCGTATTCAATGAAATGTGCATATATATATATATATATATATATATATATATATATATATATATACAAAAATATATATATATATAATCAAATATTATTAAATATATACAACAATATTTTAATGATTTTTTTTTCTTGGTGTTTTTTATTTATATATATCAAGAATGAATATTTTTAATGAAAAAGTGGTGAAGTGAAAAATTAAAAAGCTTAAGGGAAAACAAAACAAGCAAGGTATGAGAAAACCGAGTGAAGAAAAGAATGATAAAAAAAAAGGAATGAAAAAAAAATAGAAATGAAAAATTAAAAGAGAAAAAGAAAGAAGGAAGTAAAAATGAGAAAGCTCTGAAAATAGAATATTTTTTTTAAATCAGCATCTTTTGTTTTTTAATTAAATACTAATTACCTTCAAACATGTTTTCCAGAGTTACCTTTATCTATTAGGTTGGTGCAAAAATAATGACGTAATAATGTCGTTTTTGACGTTAAAAAATACGTCAAAAAACGACATTATTACGTCATTATTTTTGCACCAATTTAATACATTGTTGAGAACATATAGTAGTTATAAAATACATTTCTGTTCTTTCTAACTAAAAACAAACACAAAAAAATTCTGTGAGCTAAAAAAAAAAAAAAAAAAAGGTTTTGATTAAATACCAGCCTCTCTGAATAATTTCCCATTTATATTTTTGTAATTTATTTTCCTTATTTTTTTTTTACTTTCCCAGTTTGTTTATAGTCGTTTTCTTCTGTTGATTGCTGGAAGAGGACCCCCATTTGTTGCGGTGTGACGTTTGCAAATTAAGCAAATAAGAAATTGACTGGAGGGCAAAGGGAATCCCTCCAAGAAGAGCAATTTCATGGCTCCATTCTAATTGACCTTGTAGTGGAGCAATTTGAATAATGCAGAGCTCACTATAAAGAAAAGGAAAAAGGCCCTTTTGGAATGGTAAGAGAAAGGAATTGAAAAAGAATAGAAAAGAAAGGTTTGCATGAAGAAAAAATGTCTGAAGGTGAGGAAATCAATCACAGGGTGCACATTAAATAAACAGGAATGGCCTCAGGGTTCTTAAACAGTAAGTGCTTGGACATGGCTGATATAAGTAGGTTAAGGAGGATGTAATATATATAGTGAAAAGAAAGAAAGAAAGAAAGAAAGAGAAAAAGGAAGAAAGAAAGAAAGAAAGAGAAAGAAAGAAAGAAAGAAAGAAAGAAAAAGAAAGAAAGAAAGAGAAAGAAAGAGAGAAAGAGAGAAAGAGAGAAAGAAAGAGAGAAAGAAAGAAAGAGAAAAAGGAAGGACAGTGATGTTAAGAATAGAGGCAAAGGAAAAGCTGAAAAATGCAAAAGAAAATAAGTTGTGAAAAATGATATGAAAGTAGACAATAGAATAAAAAGGAAAATGGAGATTTTGTAAAAGGAGAAAGGTGAGGGAAAAAAAGTAAATTTAAAGAAGCAAAGAGGAAGAAAAGCTGAAGAAGGTAGAAAAGAATTAATTGGATTAAATAGAAAAAGGAAAAGAAGAAAATGCTGAAAGAGGAAGATGAAGAAAGAAGAAGTTGAATACAGAGAAAGAGAGATTATAGAAACAAAGAAACAGTAGTTAGGATAAAAGAAAGAGAGAGAGAGAGAAATAGATGAAGAGCAATTGAGAAACGAAAAGAGAAAGAGAATCAACTGGAAGGGGGGTGGGTAAAATTCAGATAAGAAGGAAGATAAGCAGAAGAGAAAACTAAAGATAAAGACATAAAAAGAGAAAAAAAGAAGCAAAAAAATATAAGAACTAAATTAACAATAAGGTTCTTTGCATTGTAAATTCTTTGAAAACTTTAAAGAAGTTTAAAACTTATAAAAACTGGAAAAATTCATACATTCAGTAAGTAACAAATATAAAGTCTAGGAAAACTAAATTGCAAACAATGAAGTAATGGCAAAGAAAAAGGAAAATCAACAAGTCAATATATTATCATGGACCATTTTTAGAGGGAAAAAATAGGAAAAGAAGATGAAGAATTGAATTAATGAAGAAACTAGAGAATGAAAATGGAAAAGAAAATAAAAAATAAATTTTGGAGAAAATAAAAACAAAAGTAAAAACAGAATTTTGAAATCAGTGAATTCAGGAATGAAGTGAAAAAATATATTCTTCTTCTTCTTTCATATATTATCTCTTTTGGACATTGGCAATTATTGCTCCCTACAACTTGCTATACTTTGTAACCCTAGTCAATGTTTGACCCCTTACTATTCGTGCCTGTTCATGTTGTTCCATCCACTAAGACTTATTACATAGGTGACTTGATGTTTATCTCTGTCCCTGTTGTCTTCAAATTCCTCTGAATGTCAAATTTTCCAAGCCTCCTTTCCTCATTATGCATCCTAGAAATTTCTCTTTCTGATCCTAAACAAAAGTGTTTTTTTTTCCCCATTTTCCTTAAAACTTCCTCATTGCTCACATGTTTCATCAAAGCTATTCTCTGTTGTCTTGTGTACAATTAGTTGATTGAAGTTTTGTTTTCATCTATGAGGAAATTGTTCTATATTCACTGCCATAAATAGAAAGACTGATATTAAATAGCAGTTGAGCACTTATCTTTGTTTTCAATGAAATTTTCATGCTTCTTATTATTGAACCTAGTTGCTGAAAGGCATTTTTCCAAGGGTTGTCCAATACTTTATTGTTTTGTTTCACTATTTTCTGTCCTATTTTAGACACTTTTGTAATTCCAATCTCTTTTTTAGCTAAGAACTGTTCTAGATGCTATTTGCAGTCTTTTAGGGTCTATCTTTTATTAAGCGAATTCTTTAAAAAGAGAAGCCCATGATTGGAGTGAGGGATTGGGTAACAGAAAAATTTAATCTCTGTATACCGGAAACATCAGTATGTTTCAAATGTTTCAGTTACGTGTCATGATGAGCATTAAAGACACCAAAGACAAAGATATTCACAGATGGATGGAGAGAAAGTTCCTTTTCTATACTGTCAACTATTGCAGCTAATATACTGCTTCTTGGGAAGAGGGGGAGTAATAAAGAAGAAAGTGATAGTGAACAGTAGCGAAAGACAGAAACACGTGAAAGAATAGCCAGTAACCTCTACAGACAATTCCCTGGTCATTGGAAGATTATCACAGATGTGAATATCAAGGCTATGCATGTGAATGCTGGAATCTTTTTGGCAAAGGGAAAGATACTCTGAAAGTAAGAATTCATTGGTAGCAATGGAAGAATTCAAGTTGGTTTCACAGGGGGTAAAGATATCTGGCAACTGTTCTGGGAGGAAGGATTCTGCACACTGCAGAAATTGGAATGGATACCACAAATATTAGAAAAAGAAAGGTTGGGAGAGTGTAGGTGGGTTTTTTTTTTGTGGGGGGGGTTGGTTTAATTGTATTTCTTTTTGTTGTGATTTCCATGAGATTTGTTTTGGTGAGAGAGAAATAAAAAGACCACCATAATTGTCACTATTTGGCATTTCTCCAGGTCAACTGCTGATGTACTAATGATAATTACTAAAAGAGTTTATCATGCTCTGGATAAAAACAGTGAAGCCTGGACTGTAGCAATGGACATTTTGAAAGCTTTTGACAGGGTCTGGCATTTAGTTCTTTTCCACAAGCAGAAAAGTTACAGTATCTCTGGGCACGTTTTTGAGCTGATCCAGTCGTTCCTATCAAATCAGGGTTCTATTCTTGGTCCCATGCTGTTTTTAATCTTCATTAATGACTTTCCAATGACATCAACTCTCAACCTGGTATCTATGATAACAACACTATCATTTACTCCTGCCTCGATTGTAAGACTGATCAGTCCGACAAGTTCAAAATGGCAGTTCAAAACCATTGTCAACTGGGGAAAAAGATGGCTTGTCAATTTTAACGCCTCCAAAAATAAACTTCTCTTTAATACTCATTTGAAAGACCCCATTCAGCCTTCCACCAATATGGCTGATGCTATCCTCCAAGAAATTGACTCATTGCGCCTTCTCAGATTAATGTTCTCAGCTGACATGAAGTGGAAGACTATAATGAATCCATCACAAGATCAGCTGCTAAGAAAGTCGATTCACTGTGTCGGGCGAGAAAATTCTTCTCACCAGAACCTATCTTGCATATCTATAAGTCTACCATTTATCCATTCTTAGAATATTGCTGCCATATATGGTCTGGTGCCCTTGCTATTTACCTGGAGCTCCTTGCTAAAATCCAAAGAAGAATAAGCAATATTATTCATCCTGATCTGGTGGCTCAGCTTCAGTCACTTGCCCACTGCTGTAAGGTTGCCTCTCTTTGCCTTTTTTTATAAATACTTTCATGGTAATTTTTTGCATGAGCTCTTCACTATGGTACCTAGACTGTATGAATTTAAGTGCAATACTAGACTGGTTATTTTCCTGGAGGTCCTTGCTAAAATCCAAAGAAGAATCAATTATATTACTGATCCTGATCTGGTGGCCCAGCTTCAGTCACTTACCCACTGTCGTAAGCTTGCTTCTCTGTGCCTTTTTTATTAATACTTTCATAGTAATTGTTCAAATGAGCCTTTTGCTATGCTACCTAGACTATATGAATTTAAGCGCAATACTAGACTGGTGGTGAGATCTCATCAATTTACAGTTGAGCTAGGTGAATGTAGCTGTAAGTTCTATGCTAGCAGTTTCTTTTCTCACACTTCTCACTTGTGGAACTCCCTTCCGGCTCCTTGCTTTCCAACTAACTTTAATTTTGAAAAATTTAAATGTAATGTCAATCACTATCTACTGTCCTCCTGATTACTCTTTTCTCTTTCTCCTCATTACTAATATTTCTGTTCCTAATTCCTCCACAACCTGTAAACTGTCTGTTTGTGGCTGTACTGCTTTGCTTGGGGTGATACCAATTAAAAAAATATGCATAAAAAGAAAAAAATTACCAATGAATGAAGCAGATGGGAAAATCAGTGAAACCATTACCAATTTTTTCAAAATTGTCAAATGAATATATAATGAAATTTTGCACTCTTTTAACTAATTTCAAATGATTTTTGTTGATTGATGCTTTCAATGGAAACATTATTTGTTCAACTCTAACGTTTGCTTCTTTGGGAGTTGAAAATAGCAGAAGAATTCCTTCCAGTTCCATTGTATCCATAGCATGACCTCCTTTGAAAAAAGTATCAAATTTTCATGCCTGATCAACCTTTTTTTCAAACCAAAATTTTGTAATGGTTAAATTCTTAAAAAATAGAAATTCAATTTTATGCTGTTTTTTTTTTCCACCTAATTCATGCGAAAAGCACATATCAGATGTGTTAACATAAGCAAGAAATTCATAGCTAGTAGAAATTCATTTCAGTGCTGCTTGGTAAATTCTGTGTCTGTTGGTTATCTTCTGTATCATATAGCATCGATTATTCTGAACCAATATTATCATTTAATCACCTTGTCTTGTTTACTAGGCTGAGGAGAAATACTCAGTAAAAAATGAATGGAATTTAAGAAAGCACCTCCACTTTTGACATATTCAGTCTGTCATGTACTTTTTCCATCTCAAGTCATTTTAGTAGTGCATCATATGCACATCGAACAAATATAACAGAATGAAAAATTTAGAAAAAAATTAAAATTTTTCTGAATAATTCTGAAGATAAGACATTTTGGAATTATTCTGAGAAATTTAACAATATGTTGACATGGAGAACTAAAACAAATTCTTAGTACAGTGTATCCCGGATATAAGAAAGTTGTCAGGACCGGAGAAGAAGTCTATGTCCGGGCCTCTTATATCCGGGTTACACTGTAAAAACAAAAAAATGTAAGCAATATCTAGAAATGGGTTTACAGAGGAGTGTTCCCTTTTTTAATATTTTGAATTTGATGAAACATTTCACTTTCAAACTTGCCTTGATAAAGTCAGACTGATGAAATGCATCAGCAATGACTAAGAAATATTTTCCACTTGTCTTTTTTTATTCAAAAAAATTTAAATAAAATAGTTAAACCCATAACCTGACATAGTTTATTTAAACTTTTTTTTACATTTTTTATTTCTATGAATAAAATGTAGATGTGCATCCTGTTGAAAAGTAAACCCCATTTTTCTTAAATGTGCATTTGAAGACTGATGCCCAAATAACTTGAGCAAATTATATATATATATATATATATATATATATATATATATATATTTATATATATATTTATATATATAAATATAAGCTAAGCTGTAAGCATGCCAGTTTTCTGTATAAACAGATTTTATAGACCAAATAAAATAGGTCAGTTGGGGAATGAATTCAAACACTTGAGTGATTTTTCATATCAGACCTGAACAGCCAATCAGAAAAAAGATCATCATTTTACAGCCAAGAGATTTCAACTAAATTTATTGCCCATGTGATTACTATTTGTTTTGTTTATTTTTTAGGAGGTGAGAAGTGGGCAAAGGATGAAATATTCTCTTCTTACATTTTACATTTCCTTTCTTTTACTCTTTCTTTTTCTTTTATTTCCTTCTTTTTCCTTTTATTTTCTCTAGTTTTCTACTTTTTCTCTTTCGTTTCTCACATTTACTTCTTTTTTCTCTTTTTCTTTCTTTTTCTCTCATTTTATTTTCTCCTTCCTTTTCTCTTATATTCTTTTTTTCTTATGCTTACTCTCATTTTCTTCTTTTCCCTTTCCTTTACTTCTCATTTTCTTTATTTCTCTTTCTTTTTCACTTATTTGCATTTTTGCTTGATGCTTTTCATGTCTAGCAATCCACTGGGATTCCTTACATAATTGCATTTAGTACCTGTAGCTCAGGTAAAGAAGAGACGCATATAAACACTAATCATTAAGGTAGATAAATCCTCTTCATCTGGAAAATTGATGCATTACATTTGGAGGCTAGAAAAATCTGCAGTATTTATTTTCCACTTTTATATTTACTCTCGTCTTTCTTTCTTTAAATACATTTTCTCTCTCCTTTACAATACCTATGCACATTCATAGATACGTCTTTCACAGACTCTCTCTCTCTCTCTCTATATATATATATATATACATACATGCATATACACAAACATACATATATATATATATACATATATATATATATATATATATATAATATTAGTGCTTAATATGCACATACATATGCAATCATATATCTAAACTATATAAATATATATACATACATACATACACATACATATATATATGTATAAAAAATAATTCCAAGAGGATAGAATCCAGGTAGAACTCAGTAGCTTTCATTTACTCTAACATTCGTCCCACACTCTCATACATACACTCTCACTAAATTTTATTTTTTATTCCCGGAGTTGTTTTTTCTGTTTTCTTTTTGAATTTGTAGGTCTGATGAATTTGATCATATTTACGATTCCAATGGAATAAATTATGACCATGGAATGTTAGTATTTAAGCCTTTTTATTATATATATATATATATATATATATATATATATATATATATATATATATATATATATATAAGTATAATAAAGAGAATGAACAGTAAGATATTAGGTTGGTGCAAAAACAATGTCGTTTTCTCACATATAGTTGAACGTCAAAAAATGACATTATTTTTGCACCAACCTAATATATAATCCGGTGATCTTATTAATATTTTTATTTTTACAAGACAGTGCTCAATGCAAATCTACAGAGCATAAATATTATAAATTTACTTATTTAAAAATATGGTTCCATCACTTTAAATTTATATTCTATATTTTTAAATAAGTAAATTTATAATATATATATATATATATTGGATAATATAATATTTTTTTTATATATCTATAACAAATTTGGGGAAAACAATCTGATAAAGGGGAAAAAGTTTTTGCACAAAAATTTTGTCCTTTTTGACTTCATCAGACTAAATTTGTTTATGTTGATGCAACTTAAACATGCACATGAACCATTCCAATCATAACAACAAATAAGATCTGGAATAATCATCAGATTCTACTTAAGAGCACTCAGAAGTTGCAGCCCTCAATATTTACATGAAGAGGAGAATTATATTGAAAATACTTCCAATCTCCTCCAATACCTTATTTCATATTCAAGTGAAACAAAAGGTGCATATAATATTCCAAAATAGGAAAGCAGGGCCTCCTGATAAACCAAAAAATATATTATTCTACCCACTAACACTATTACAATTACAACTGAAAATAAATTTTCTAAACTCGACATAATATTTGCCACAACTACATCTAAAACAATGAAAGACTTTATACAAAACAAAACAATATGCTAAAACATGAAGGAAACTCTATTACCTGTAATGATTACCACAAAGAATATATCAGAGAATCCTTAAGAAATTTTAAAATTTTGCAAAAAAAACATTAAGTACATTAGTTGATCACTGTAATGACATTGAGCACAATTTTGATATGAGAAATGCTACTCTAATTAAAAGAAAAAACAAAGATCACTAAGATAAAAATGTTTAGAAAGGCTGTAATGGCTCAATCATCCATAGTAAATTTGCATCCACGTTCTGACAATGTTTCTGCGTTCTTGCCAAGATGATCTTCTATTATCATAGTGTGGAATATTTAATAACAAAAGTGATGGAAACAAAAACAAAACAAGAAAAGAATCTAAATGAAATTGGCTAGATTATATAAGCCAAAACACACGGGAAAAATAAATTTCATTTAAAATTCCCAGAATCTCTTGTTTGTGTGTATATTTAATTTCCTTCTATGTAAAAAAACCTTTGTCCAGTGAAGTCCTAAAAAACAAAATGCATCACACAAAATTTTTTTCCACTTTGTCATATATCTTTCCCCATATACAAGGTATGATGGAGAAATTGACGTAAATTATGCAAAAATGAAAAAAAACTGACATATCATTTTAACGGATATATTTAGCAACATTATACAAAAGAATCTAAAGAGTAAATCTATTCAATAAAACTACCATTGGCTTCAACCATGGCCTCCAGACAACTTTGGAATTTCCTGCAACTCTTCTGGACAGTCTCCTTGTTTAAGTTGGTGAATGCTGCCATAATTCTTTACCTTCAGTTCATCTTTGGTGTTACAAGAAGTTTTGTTGGACTCTCACTCAACTATGCCCCACACATAATAAGAGTTAGGTGGCCAGATGTAAGGGGTGATATGGTTGCAGAAATTGTCTGACAGTCATGACTGCACTCTCTTGCTTTTGTGGCATGGTGCAGAGTCGCATTACTAGACATAGGACCTTCCAACAGCCACCCTTTTGACCCAGATAAGGCTCCATGTTGAGTCTGAGGCCCTGTGGGAAGATGAATAGCAGCATAACATCACCATCACTTGCGATCACTTTAAACACCATGATGTAAACTGGATATATCATCCAACTCTTTCTGAATCCTCTGCACTGTCCTCAGATTGACACCCAAATGCTCTGAAATGTTCATATTGGAGCATTCCAAGCAGTACAGCATGCCATCTCCAAATTACTGGTAGAGTGAATTGCATCATGGTGCTCTTTTTCTCATAGACAGTACCCAATTGACCCTAGTATACTGTCAACAAAATCGAAAACTAACAATGCACATGTGCAAAATTAAAAATATAAAATATGTATATATATACAGGGTTGCTTAGTTTTTTAAGGACATTTGCATGAATTTAGTAAAAGATACATGTCATGAAAGAATAGATTTATTTGAGAAAAAATTGGCTTGATTAATATCGAAGCTTTTCTTGGGTATTTTGGGCCTTATGAGATGACACAGATTCTTGTTGCTAGGTGTACAGTCTCCCTTTGCTCACACTCTCTATCTAAGGCCTTACAACTCTCCTCAACATTTTATATTCAGCAGCATTTAACCTTTCACTGTGATAAAAGAAATGAGTAGGTATGACATTCCCCTCATTGCTCATGGCTCTCAGAATCATCACAGTTGCCAGAAACTTTGTTTGCATGATCATTGGAATGTTCTTAGGGTCTCTACATAACTATCTGTTATTCCTTCAGTTGACTTTTTGGTCCTGAAGAAAATTTTTTCTCAAAGAACAAAAAAAAGCTTTCCAACATGAATCAAACAATATTCTTCTGACTTTGCAGACATGAATTGATCTCTCAACATCACATATGACTTGTATCAAAGGTCCTCATGCACAATTCTTCCAACAGAGTGCCTTGAGACCTTGAGCTCCTTAGCAATGGCATTAATTGACTTTCTGGTGTTCTTATCAATAATTTTCTGTACCTTTTGTACAAATTTGAATGTTCTGATGGTATTAGAACCCTAAGCAGGTGTTTGGCTGCTTCAGCCTCCAGCTCTTGAACTATCCAACTTTCAGGAAGTGAGTAAACTCTCAGTTTCTATGCTATGCCTTTAAGGCAACGATAACAGCATGACTTTTCATTTGCTGAGTTAGTTTGATGTTTGTCATCATTTTCCTGGGGCTTGCACTCTGGAACCTGCACATGGTGACTCTGCTTAAACCAGTCTTATCAAAGTAATGCTGAGTGCTAGATGATGGTTAAGTAACCTGGCTAACCTAGAGATTCTAAGGAAGGTTGTGGAACCCTGATGGAGGAAATTTTATCAAAGCTTTTCGGTGGTCACATTTTGTGCATTAGTAGGCATGCACCATGGGGGATCCAAATAGACCTGGAATTCAGCAGCCCCCTGCAACTCTCGGACAAACCCTTAGCTATCTCAGATATTCTTAGCAATGAAACTGTCTTTCTGGGAGATAAGTGGATGTGGCTAGGACTGCATAATCCTAGCACCACCTCAAACAATTCTGAGCGTGGTCTCTGTCTTTTTTTTTTCTTTCTCTGAAAAAGTCCTGCAGTGATGCGCAATGGGTGATGAGGGCAGGCATAGGATGATACTAGCAACCATTAGTTCAAAGCCTGCAAATGTGTAGCGCAAGTCTGGGACTACACATCATCTTGGGTCCTACTTGCACAACCAGGTGCAGCCAGGTGGAAATAAAATTTGAGACTTTAGGTGGAGATGTTAAAATTATGCAGTTGAAAAAGAACATTAGAAAGAACTAAAAACACAATCCTAAACAGGAAACCTCTGCTGCTCTTCAAAAGACTGAGGAGGAGTCTGAATGAGATGATCAATCTATTTACCTCTATCACTTGACAATATATACAATCATTTTTTTGGCATGGATAAAATTATACAATTCCTGTTCAATTCATTTTTTTTAACCTCTTCATTTCAAGTAAGGTTATAATGCGACTAAAGCACAATGACGTACTGAGAGTGAAAAAGAATGAGAAAACCTTCTAAAGAACTGGAAAGCCAATACTGAACATGAAACAAGAGTTAAACATCTACTCCTGTTCAAAAAACTTGAGAGGAGTGTGAACCTGATGACAGGTGAACATATCTACTTCTAGTGAAAAGAAAAACAAATAAATAGTACATAAAATTTCATGATTTAGGTAGAACTGCTAGAATTATAGATTTGAAGTAAACTTTAAAAGGAACAGGAAATCCACCGCAAAACATTAAGTGAAATACCTCTACTCATGTTTAAAAAAGCAGAGAAGAGTGAGAACCGGACAATAGATGAATCTATCTACTCGTATTGTAGATTTTATTCCATTCTTTAATTGGCCTCTCCGTTTCTTTCAATCTCAGTAACTCCTTGCATCATGGTGTCTTTTATTGCCTTACTTGAGGTGAAAAAGAAAAGAAAAGATTCTGTTATCCTCTTAAATAACCTTCTTTCTTTCTATTAGGTTGGTGCAAAAATAATGACGTAATAATGTCGTTTTTTGACGTTAATAAATACGTCAAAAAACGACATTATTACGTCATTATTTTTGCACCAACCTAATATCATTATGGCTGATGTAAACCTTGAATTTTTAATTGTCCTCTCTGTTTCTTTCGCTCTCAGTAACCCATTGCATTATAGTGTCGTTTATCGCCTTGCTTGAGGTGAAAAAGAAAAGAAAAGATTCTGTTATCGTCTTAAAGAACCTTCTTTCTTTCTATCATTATGACTGATGTAAACCTTGAATTTTTAATTGTCCTCTCTGTTTCTTTCGCTCTCAGTAACCCATTGCATCATGGTGTCTTTTATTGCTTTTCTCAAAGTGAAAAAGAAAAGAACCTTCTTATTTTCCATCAACATAGCTGAATCTTTAATTGTCTAAGGTTTCATCCACTCTCAGTAACCCCTTGTATCATTGTGGCTTTTATTACCTTTCTTGAGGTGAAATGATTAAAAACATGTTTTGTGCATTATTATAGGACATTTACAAAACAAAATACAATGTAAAATGCATTTGAATTTGGATTGGCAAACTGATGTCTTTCAGCAGAGGACGAAACAAAAAAGTCAGTTTTTGAAGTACAAGAGATTTTCTCAAGTACTCAATAAATTATGAAAAAAATATGGCCACCCTGAATTCTGAATATGTTGTGAATGAGGTTGAGAAAGATAGAAGATTCTTGCGTATTGTCTGTTATTGCCATAGGTTAGGTTACTGGCAGATCATGAGGACACATAACAAAAAAGAATGGTTATTGAAAAAAAAATCAACTTTGTTCTTTATAAGTGGATGTCTGGTATATTCATGATCAGTTGAAACAAATCTATTGAGATGTACTTTGCAAGATGCACTGTAGGTATTCTGTTGTCATTAATATTTAATGATCCGTGGCAGACATCTGTCAGTAGTGTTGACAGGAGATGTATAAAAATAAATAAGTGAAATAGAATGTCATTTTGTCATCTTGTGATAGGTTTGTTGCCAACAGTAAAGAACAAAAAGAGAAACTGGAAAAAACCAAATCACTTTAAGAAAAGTTCTGTAAAGACATGTTGGAGTGCTGAAAATATTGTGTAATATTGGTCCTCCTATATGCCAGGG